>APFE030123267.1:0-138878 GCA_000404065.3 Pinus taeda | reverse complement strand
GATTTGACGGTGTTTTCCAAATCTGATGAAGAGCACATGTACCATCTAAAAACTGTCTTTCAAAAGTGCAGAAAATATGGCTTGTCGCTGAATCTGAAGAAGATCTTGTTCGCCATGGAGGAAGGCAAACTACTCGGGCACATTATCTCAAAATATGGCATTCATATTGACCCAGCACGTGTGCAGGCAATTCAGCAAATCGATCTGCCTAGGAATAAGAAAGAGATACAATCTTTCAATGGTAAAATGAATTTTCTATGCCGCTTTGTACCTAATCTTGCTGAGCACCTAAGTGAGATGACAAACATGCTTAAGAAGGACAGCCAAGTGAAATGGAGGGAGGAGGCTGTAAAATCTTTCAATTTGGTCAAATTGGCTCTTTCCTCAGCTCCAGTTCTAGTCAGCCCAGACAACACTCAGGATTTTATATTGTTTTCATTTGCTTCAAAGCACACTATGGCAGTTGTGTTATTGCAGAAAAGAGATGATCATGAAAGACCCATTGCATTCTTCAGCAGAGCTATAAGAGATGCAGCCTTAAAATACAACATCATTGAGAAGCAAGCCCTTGCACTTGTGAAAACATTGAAATATTTCCGGGTATATATTCTACATTCTCATATTTTGGCCTATGTTCCTAACGCTGTTGTCAAAGATGTTTTAGTACAGACCGATCACGCTGGGAAAGTTTCACACTGTGTGTTTTTCTTCTGTTGAAAAGGATTCATGTACTTATGCCCTTTTTACCCTCCTAAGCAATCTCTCCATTCTGTGTTATTTCAAACTAGATTGCTATACTTTCCGCCTGTCTTACCTCACGAAGTAATATGTGCCTTTGTATTAAATTCTCTACTCATTACTGTCTGTGGGTCCCATACCATCCCAGAAACTCAGTCATTCATAAAAAAATTGCTTCTTGTATCCATATTTACTTACTAGCCTAAGGTCAATATTTCATTGTAAGTCATCTTAGACCATTTCGTTTACTTATTCGCTGAGCGTGACTCGGAGAGAGCCCTCTCCTGTTCTGGTAGGGCTAGCTACCAGACTGAGCGTTTTTTGTGGTTACCCTAAATTTTGCCTTCCTTCAGCCTAAGGTGGATTTGGGTGCTAACAATTCCCACACTACTAAACTCATCTCTGCAGGTGGTGAGCTTGTTCAGATATGTGGAAATAATATCACCCTTCTCCATATTGATTCTTCGAAGCTTATCATTGAGCACCAATTTCCTTTGGTCACTATTGTTCTTGTAGAGGTCCTTCAATGTCTTCCACATTGAAAATGGATTATCCTTCCCATGGAGACTCGAGACAATATGGTCTCGAACTCCCTCCAAGATGATCCGTCTCGCCTTCACCACACACTTCTTCCATTCAGCCAACTCTTGTGCATTAGTTGAAGTTGGCTTTTGGATTTCTTTATCAATAAATTCCTTCCAGCCACTGTCTTCTAATATAGCCTCCATGCGATCATTCCATGCTACGTAATTCGAGCTACCATCCAAGGCATACTCGAGTCTCAAGCCATTGAATGCCATTGGCCAACCTTGAAGTATGATAAGGATTCGATTTTGTATCCGCAACCCTTAACTTTAAACTTCGAATTCCCTTCTTCATATACTGTTCACAACTCTAATAACATTTGCTCTAATACCATGTAGAAATTCTGACTGTAGATTAACCTGATAATGCAATATAACTAAAGAAAAATACTTTAATCTACTTCTACAATCAATTTTCTGGAGGCTTAAAATATTTGAGCAAGATAAAGCTGAATACATATAACCAGAAGAAGAATTAATACACATGAAATAGAAAAGAATACTCTGGGGAAAGCCTCAGCTAAAAACCTCGCTATCTGTATTATCATACAAGTGGAAATATATCAAGATTACATAAAGCTTTAGCTCTCACAACTAGCCATCTCTCATCACAATACCTCACTGATTCTCATAGACAAAATATACTACTCATATGCCTTCTCCTTTGTGATCCAGTTGTTACCAAGTGTAACACTGATCACTCACATTGATCTCACACCCTGTAAAACTTCGCAAATCTCAAGGAATGAATTCCTTCTACATGCATGAGTTTTGTTTATAGGAAAACTCATGCAACTAATAGTACACTATCCCTGTCTTTAATCTCAACTGGGTCTTTCTCTAAATAGACATGCATGAGTTACTAATGAGAGAATCTTCAGTTATCTGGAGTACACTAATTGGATGCATGCATGCATTAACTGACTGAACTCACAATTAGTTCCTCAAACAATTTGGAACTAATCTAACTGGACTTAACTTAGTAAACTGAGCTAATTAATTACAACTCAAATATAACTCACCCTTATCTCCTTAATTTAAGGGATAACTATTGCATGACTTCAGAAAGACTTCTAGCTTAAATTTCTCCAACTAATTAACTCAAGATGAATTAATTAATTATTTTTCAAGCAGCTGGTGAGACTAAATTCGAATTTTAATTCAAGGACAAATTAAAATTGGAATATTCTTGTTGCCACATCTCAACAAAATGAAATCATGATATGATAGAACTGAAACCAAAAATGAATCTGAGGATAAAACAGAGTATTGCTGCAAACTGTATTTCTTATTAATTGGAAAATATACATAAGTGGTATTCTCACATCATCTATCCCTCTTTTCCAAGTGAAAAGTTATACATATATAGAGTGAGGTCTCCATTTAATAATTTTCCACCTGGGCTAGACTCAATGCATGGCTAAGAGACATAGTTCTATTTGACTAATAAAATATTGAGCCTTTATAGGGATATTTCTGTTTTAACAGAGACGTTTGAATACAAATAGGAGTCTCCTATCATTTATAAGCTCAACAAATTATGTTGTTGAACCTTATCAAATCCAACCAAATGATGATTATACTGAATTTCTGATGTGTTTTTGACATGTGGATGTTTACCTGGTTGACTTTGCTGACCTAGACCACACCAAGTCAAATTTCAACATTTCTGCAACAACTCTGGCTAGGAAATAATCAGTAGAATAGACCTCAAATATAAGTCTGTATTCTCCAAACTATGATATTTGTGTAAAAAGGAGAGAGGTTTTTGTATATAATCTCGCGCTGAATAGAACTTCCTTCAGATTTTCAAAATTCCTTATCATGTGATCGTAAAGTGAGCTTGAAGTTTACCACTAAAACAGTGATTTCCAGAAATTTCATAGCAAAAAATTTGTAGAAAATTCAGAAAACACCTCTCTTCTACATCTCTACAAGTTCTGAGGTCTTCCTTGATGTTTTTAAGATAAATACATGCCTTTAGAACCCCCTTTGTTGTGTTTTTAGCTTGTGTTGTCCTCCATGAAAAGCTACAACAGTTTCGTAGCAAAAAACTTTAGTAGCAACTTCAAAAAAAACCCTTATGCTACCTCTTTTCTCTCTTTGCTAGTTCTGAGGTCTTCTTTGATGTTTGTAGGCTAAAATATGCCTTTATAGCTTTATTTTCAAAATTTTAGACCAGCCTTAACCTCCATGGAAAGCTACAATAGTTTGGTAGAAAATTCTTAGTTTTTTCGGAATGTTTTATTCTTAATGCTTCCTTATTACTCCTAATACCATGTTTGACTATATATATAAGGTTGATTTTACTGGTTTAGGTATAGTGAAGACAAAATTGATAATTTTACCATATCATGGAGTAGCATCTACTTGTGCTTGCAAGTCTTTGGCTTGAGTTTTCAACTTCCTTTTGTCAACTTGCAACCACCTGTTCATTTTATACATATGCTTCAACATATTTTGCAATGGTAGAATTATCATTGTCCTTTCCTAGCCTTTTCTGCAATTTCCTCATCGAAATCTACTTGCTCCAACACCTGCTTCTTCATTTCTTCAACTTCCAATTTAGCCTCTATCAACTCTTCTCATGAATTTTTGTTTGTGTTATGGATGCAACACGTAGGAGCTCCTTCTTTCCACCTGTAATTTCTCCTTAGAATAGTTATACCTCCCTATCACAGTGAAACCAGTTCAAAGTGAAAGGAAAATGATGGAGAATGCTTTCCAGTTTGATCGTTTTGGGGATAAAAATAGAAAAGGTGAAATCTGACACATAATGACACTCCATCGTGACTCATACCCATGATTTCTTTTTAGTCATTACTAATAGTAGGGTTTTTGGTTTTGTAGCAAAACAGGTGGCAGATGTGATAGATTTTCTACAGAAGTTTCAAGCACTTTTGTATATTTTTTTTCCATAACTGAATTTACTACAAATTTGGACAAAAGTTCCTTATTGGCTAAATGAAAATTATGAACAAGTGAGACTTACACAAATGACGATTTAGAACCTCACTCATATTGTGGACATCACTCAGGCTCATGTTGACTCTACACACTAACTAGGTGACCAAATAAACTTTTTTGTACATGAATTTTATTTTAAGAAAATTGAAAACCCTAACCATTTTAACCAACTAACTCAAAAACTAACTCCAAGGGTTATCATGGAAAATACTGGCTCCAATTGGGATGTTGTGCCCCTATGGTGTAGCAAAGAACCAGCAGACCAGTTGCCTAACACTTGGGTTGATCCCAATTTGAAAACTGAAAAGCACACTAAAAACCAATTGGAAACCAATTACTATTGTTGCAATGTCATATCAAACTGTTGTACAAACCAAACTGACGACTACAAAATGTAGCCTAAATATGAAGGAAATGCTTGTCCAACAAGCTTATTTATGTACCAATAACCCTACTCTAACATATGAAAATCCACCTGCTTAATTCAAGCAATATGAAACCTCTAGTATAACCAATCAAAGAGCTGATCCAACACCAGGACTCCTTGACTATTCTTAAGTGGACGATCTACTAGAAACTCAGAATAAAAATTGAATCCATAACCTGAACTTATAAATGAAAGAAACTCCACCTTCACTAATGACTAGAATAGACTTACCAAATGATCTTGATAATCATGAAAAAATCACCTCTTCTTGACGAGTAAAACCATGAGGGTTGAATTCATTCATAAATGATGGCTTCTTTTTCCCTATTTCTTCAATTCCAAAAACATCATCAAATAAAAGGACAACAATAGATTTGTCTTCCCTTTCATGTAAATCAACATAACCATCCATGCATCCTTGAACATCTTCAAACATGACATCCATATTGTGTGTATCAAAACTAATATTTTTCTTATCAAACAAATCCGCTTGAGGAATGTCATCTTGATTCTGAACACTAACAACTCCTATACAAACAACTTTATGCATATCATCCATGTAATTTTGATGATCCTCAAATAGAATAGGTAAAACTTGTATATTCATCTCTTCATCTAACTCAGGTTTACCTAAAAGTGAACTTTCATGCACTTTAACTAAGACAAAATCATTACGATTTTCAACAGAAAAAAGTTCCTGTCTAGGTACACAACTTTCATCACATGTTACCTCTCTGCTTAGAATTTTCATGCAGGCATTTTCAAAAACCTGATCTTGTGGAGTTTCTTCTTGACATAAAATCTCAAAAAAGGATTGGGTTGTAAAACAATTTGAATGATTTGGCTCATACCGTTGACTGCAGATAGATTGACAAGGCTGCAAATCCTCATGGATGTCATGTACTATGACTTGACTATCAAATTTATGATCCATTTCATCCACAACTAAAGAAGAGACATCTACTCGTTGTAAAACTTCTTGATCATCATCACAACTAACTTCAAAAGAAAATTCATAAAGTGTCTCTAACATCTCCTCGTCATCAATACATTCTACATCATCATAAATACTTTCAAGATATTGAATGAAACCTTTCCAAAAATTACAACAATCTTGAAATAATGGTGATGAAGGATAATACTTCCCGAAATGTCCAAAACATATTCTATGGAAATATTTAAGAGAACACAAGTTTCTTTATGGCAACCCTTCATACCATACTCTAGTTTTGTCTTCTAGGGTAGCCATAAACATATTCATGACACAATCCTCAGGAAAATCAACCCTCAGTCTACATACATGTAAATCGAATTTAACCAAATGCAAACCATCATCATCTTTCTTTTCATCTTTGAAAATGGGAAGATGAGTTGACCAATCAACACAAGGCATAGGATTTGGAAAACCATAGATGTGAAACCAATCCATAGGAGCATACCTAGCATTTCTTCTTATAGTAGAACTCATCTTGGAACTTCTTCAAGCTACTTATCTTCAAGCAATGGAGTCACCATGAAGATTTGATCTTCTGGATATTTTGATATTAGAGTCGCAAGGGTAATATCACAACCTTCAAAAAACTCTGATTTCTTATTACCCTCAAGAATCAGAATGAAGAGACTCAAAGAAAATCTAGGAAATGGAGCTTTTCGACTCCCGGCAGATGCACCAAAATGTTATCATTGAGCTAATAAAGTTGGGCTGTGTCAACCTTCAACCCAGCATAACTATTTCAAACCACTTGTAGCTAGAAGTTAGCCCTTCTAGCATGAGAGGGGTCTCTCAAGGAAAACTAGATAATATTCTAAATAAAATTCAATTTCAAATGGCTAACTCTAGGTTTTCATGTGATTTTGCAGGTGAAAGAGTGTGAGGACAAGCACCATTGGGCATGGAGTCAATTAAAGAAAATCAATTACAAACAACATTGATTTCATGGAAGTTGAGGCATTTTTTACTTTAAACTGGTGTGAAGTAAATATTTAAAGTAAAACAGAGCAAATTGAAGGAAGTTGGAGCAATATAACATTGAACTCCAAGTAATCAAATAAGCTATGAAAACAAATAACAACATGAAAGCATGATAGGATAGAATTGAAACTAAAAACGAATCTCAAGTTAAAACAGAGTATTGTTGTAAACTGTATTTCTTATTAATTGAAAAATATGCAAAATTGGTCTTCTCACATCATCGATCCCTCCTTTCCAAGTGAATAAGTTCTACATATATAGAGTGAGGTCTCCATTTAATAATCTTCCACTTGGGCTAGACTCGATGCATGGATAAGAGACCTAATTCTATTTGACTAATAAAACATTGAGCCTTTATAGGAATATTTATGTTTTAACAGAGTTTGAATACAAATAGGAGTATCCTTTCATTTATGAGCTCAAAAAATTCTGTTGTTGCACCTTATTGAATCCAACCAAATTTTGAGTGTACTAGGTTGCAAATGTTCTTTTGACGTGTGGATGCTAACCTTGTTGACTTTGCTGACCTAGACCTTTGGCTAGGAAAATATCAGTAAAATAGGCCTCAAAGATAAGTGTGTATTCTCCAAACCCTAATAGATGTGTAAAAATGGAGAGAGGTGTTTTTAGATGAGCTCGTGCTGAAAAATACCTCCTTTAGATGTCCAAAATTCCTTACCATGTGATCATAAAGTGAGTTTGAAGTTGACTAATAAAACAGTCATTTCCAAAAATTTCGTAGCAAAAAATTTGTAGCAAATTCAGAAAATACCTCTCTGCTACCTCTCTACAAGTTCTGCAAGTTCTAAGGTATTCCTTGATGTTTGTAAGATAAATCCATTCCTTTAGAACCCCCTTTTTTCTATTTTGAGCTTGTCTTATCCTCCATGAAAAGCTACAATAGTTTTGTAGAAAAAAAAACTTTGGTAGCAACTTCAAAAAACACCCTTATGCTACCTCTTTTCTCTCTATGCTAGTTCTGAGGTATTATTTGATGTTTGTAGGCTAAAAATATGCCTTTATAGCTTTATATTCCAAATTTTAGACCATCCTTAACCTCCATGGAAAGCTAGAGCAGTTTCATAGCAAATTCTCAACTTCATTATGGGGAGTTGCTACGAAAGTTCAAAATTCTGAGTTTTTTGAATTCTCATGATCCTTAATGCCTCCTTATTACTCCTAATACCATATTTGAATATATATAATATATATATATAATTATAAAGGTTGAGTTTACTGGTTTAGGTATAGTGAAGACAAAATTGAGAATTTAACCATATCATGGAGTAGCATCTACTTGTGCTTGCAAGTCTTTGACTTGAGTTTGCAACGTCCTTCTGTCAGCTTGCAGCCACTCGTTCCTTCTGTACATACGCTTCAACATATTTTGCAGTGGTAGAATTCAATTTTTCTTTTCCTAGCCTTTTCTACAATTTCCTCATCGAAATATAGTTGCTCCAACACCTTCATTTCTTCAACTTCCAATTTGGCCTCTATCAGCTCTTCTCATGAATTTTTTTTTGTGTTATGGATGCAACGCATGGGAGCTCCTTCTTTCCACCTGCAATGTCTCCTTAGAACACCTAGACCTCCCTATGACAGCAAAACCAATTCAAAGTGAAAGGAAAACGATGGAGAATGCTTTGTAATGTGAACGTTTTGGGGATAAAAATAAAAAAGTTGAATTCTGACTCATAATGATACTTCGTCATGACTCAAAGCCATGATTTTTTTTAACCGTTATTAATCAGCATTTTTTCAGGTTTCATAGCAAAACAGTTGGTAGATGAGATAGATTTTCTATAGAACTTTCGGGCACTTTCGTAGCAAATACTCTATTTTCATAACTGAATTTTCTACAAATTTGGACAAAAGTTCCTTATTGGCTAAATGACAATTATGAACAATTGAATCTAACACAAACTATGATTTAGAACCTTACTCATACTATGGACCTCACTTAGGCTCATGTTGGCTCTACACACTGACTAGGTGACCAAATAGACTTTTTTGTACATGAATTTTATTTTAAGAAAACTGAAAACCCTAACTAATTTAACCAATTCACTCAAAAACTAACTCCAAGGTGAATCATGGATAACAGATCCATACACCCATGGAATTGAACCTATAAAACGTTCCTTTAGATGTGCTCAAATAAGCAATTTAAAGTCACCATTAGGTCCAAAATATCCAAAACCCTAGGTAAACTCTTTTTTAAATCCAAAAGGAAAAAAACTCACAAAGACCTTGCTCTACCATCTCTCCATGTAGTTTTGTTGTTATCCATCCTACAAATTGGACTAATAGTCTAACTATCCTATAAATTCATCTTGTTTTCCACTACGAAGGTGACAATTTTACCCTCCAACAATGCAATTTGTTGGACAATTAAATTTCCCAATAAACCTTATGCGTAAAAAATTAGGCCACATGGGTCATGTGTCCTTGGGGTGGGCCTTAACATCCACCCCCACCGACCTAGCACCTTAACTTCCAAGTTTTGGTCATATTAAATGCCACGAGATTGAGGGTTGGGCCAACGAGCCGCCCTACCCATCAGAGCCCCTTAATTCCTATGCTCTGGGTCATATGGTTATAATGAGACTAGTGGTTGGACCCCTCTGTAATCTCCCTCTGCCAGGTTCCTAAATTTCTTCCCTCGTGGTCTTGTGCATGTTCATATGGTTAGGGCTGGGGCTAGGGCTAAGCCCCTTTCCACTAGCGCTTTCCACGTTAATGTTTGTGGTCTTGTGGGAAGTTATGACCAAGGGCTGGGTATGGTCCCTAAGCCCCATCCCTTCACATTGTGCTCATGTGGTGGTAGGTAACCGGGGGCTGGGGCTGGTAGCCGAACCCATCCTCCATAAATGCACCATGTTAAACTTTAAATAGTAGTCCAATATTATGACTATTAAGACCCACTGTGAGGCCTGGTGGTAAGCCGCTATGATGCTGAACAAGAGCTCAAGGGTTCATATTATCTCAGGCCTTTGGAAAACCATACCAAAATTTTGTTGCGCCTTGGGGATGCCACATGGGAGCCCATGATTGGTCCATGTGGCACCATCCTATTAGTCCACGCAAAACCAATCAAAATCGACAAAAACTGATAAACAAGAAACTAACACTTGTCAACACTCGGTTGGTCCATACATGAATAGTCACCCTGGACAATGCCAACTATAGGAAAGCCTAGTCAACTGCTTAGTTAGCAACCCTACTCATCTTTTAGCTATTGGGACAAACGATCAAAATGCAATAATTTGAGCATACAGTGTGGGATTGAAGTGAAATGAATGTTGTTGGATTCAAAATGATGAGCACTTTGACTTGATGTCGGTTTCAAGTCTTTTTGGGAACTTTCATTTTAAGCTAAAATTTGATCACCTAATAACACCTCCCCACTAGGAACTTTTGGACTCCAAAAGTTTACTTCTCCTAGTAAATAAAATGAGCTTGAAAGTCAAAATCACCCAAAAATTCAATCCATATGCTATCTTTTCAATTGGTGCCCTTCAAGCTCCAATCAAGGTACTTCACCTATTTTCTTCATGAAGAACTACTATCATGTTAAGAATCAAGCCAATGATTCTTATCGTTGATGCAAGAAAAAAACACTGATGAGTGGAATCTGAACATTCTCTTTAATCTCATATTTGCATGGTTCAAAACAACTTCATCTTGAATTTCAACTATTGAAGACAAACTTGACTCCATCTTGGAAATCAAAAGCAACATAAAAATTGCTTTACCGTCCTCAAATTTAGCTTGTACACAAAACTACACTGCTGCAAAAATTCAGTGACAGAATTGGCTTTGCCTACAAAAACATAGTTATATTGTACAATCTTAAAACAAATATTATATTCACAACAAGTTTTCGTCTTGCATACTTGCATTGGTGAGTACATGACAAACTTGTAGACAAACTTGGATGACAACTTGTACATTCCAAAAGTCCTTACACATATGGACTTATAAACAAGCCAATAACATAACATTAATGAAACATACTTGTTGCACATAGTGACTATTATTTTTCACTTTACAAAAAGTACCCAAACAAGTAAACAACAACAAGTAATTACAAATTTGCAAAGCAATTTTACAAACAGTCTACCTAATATTTGCCTCTCCTACGATTAAGGGTTCTCTTTTTGCATCAAATTTGCCTTGAAGGTTTCTTTAGTATTGCCACAAGTCCTATTTTCCACCTCTTTCTTCCCTTCGATTAGTTTTCACAATCTCTTTTCCCTTCTTGGAACGAAGCTATGGATGTAATTTCCAACATCTTTGATTTCCATGCCCATGTATCTTGCAATGGGTACAAAAGAATTTTCTCTTGATTTCCAACAAAGAAGTCTTCTCATGCAAATGAGATTCTTCATGCTTGATGCCTAGAATCCCATCCATTATTTTAACCATTACCATGTGTTGCTCACGAATAGCCACACAATCGTCAAATGCATCACAAAAAGTATAAGGGTAAACGTTCCACAAGTAGTCAAAATTACTAGCATTTGGAAAACACCCATGAGATTTATACCTATCCCTTGGGTTGCATCTTTGACAATGTGGAGTGGATGATGACATGCAAGGTCCTTTCAAGCATTCATCTTGTTTGAGAGACAAATGAACGTTGTCACCACCATATTGGTGTGACCTATCATCCTCAGATGATTGTTGTGCCTCAAACCGCTTAGAGCATTCTCCAAACTCCCTTTGACCATATCCAAATCCTTGATACATTGGTCTCTCTTCAACCATGATTGGGTTGGTGATCCCTTGGACATTGGTGCTGAGGACTCCTCCTTCATAACCCATTTTAGAAAGCAACTTCATACCAATGCATTTGTTATGATGCTCAAATGCTTCAAAAGAGGTGTTATGAATGAACATAAATAGAAGGAATTGTCCTTGAAATTATTATTACCTCCTTGAACTCTCCATTCATCTTTTCAGCTTCTAATGATGATGATGACATTGCAGATGACTCTAGCCACCCACTTTTACCAACTAGCATATGGTGAGAATCTTGGAGTTGCTTTCAAAATGCACATGCATCATTTTCCTCATATGATCCATAACTATTGTGTGAACCATGCCCACATATTGGTTTCATTTTGGAGGTGTATTTTGTTGTCATAGGAGTGGAACTTTCAATAACTTGTTCCTCCAGTACATGTTGGAACTAAAGGCACATATGCCACTTCTCCTTTTAAACCATTTCTAACATTCTTCTCAACTCAATATTCTCCATACAAAGAGCCAAATTAATCTCCTCTAGCTCATGGAGACTCTGTTTTCCCATTCTTGCAACTTGGTAAGATGAAGCTCTGATACAAATTGATCTGAAAAAGGAGGAGGTGGTCAATTTCCTCTTCTCCAAAAATAAGGATTGTTCTCTGATGCTTTGCAAGGAAAAATGGTCTTAACACAAAACATGTTTTCCAAAAGGTCTCTTCAAGTTATGAGTTAGTTTTCACATGTAAACTTAAGAATCATCAATACAACATGCATACATGAAGAGCACAACAAAGGATTTGGTGACGAAGTTCACCTGTCCTGGGTTGTTGGCTTATTGGGGCCTGACCCAAGTTCAGAAATCTTTTAGCCAAACAAATCCTGAAAACTACCGGCCCTTTCGGCAACATTCCGCAGAGCGCGGACTAAGGTTTCACCTGAGGTATTATGGGAGGGTGTTGGAACAAGGTTTCTGCACCCTAGGGATGTCTTGATGAGGTCTAGAAGTTCACGAATCGATCCCACATGCTACGCTACTTCCACGAAGTTGTCTATTCAATGCAACTACCTTCATGTGGCTTAGAGGACGAGCGTGAATGTTTTTTACCCCTTTCTGTGTCAGTATTATTATAGATCTTGATTTGAATTAAGAAGGCACAATACTTTCAGTTACCATTTAACATAAATAGACATGTGCACTACCGTAAACTATAAACAGATGCATAAACCGGAATATAGAAACAGATACGAAATATTCCAAAACCAACAGATCTTTATTAATGCCTTTTTCCAGTTACAATCCACTTCCTACCCTGCGCACATAGCTGCAGATGTCTGCGCACATAGCTGCAGACTCTACCAAGCCTCCACAGACATAGCTGCAGAGCCTCTATCTCCTACAACAACCCTCGACTCAGACTTACAGACTGAGAGCGAATATCATTGTTAACAGCCCATAACACTTGAGATCTTCTCTAAAACTTCCAAAAAAACTACTTCTACACCTAGAGCCTTGCTCTATTTATACATTCCCATGGTCCGCGAACCATGGGCAGGCCGACTCACTCTCTATTATTTTACCTTATTTTCGGGCAGACTACCCTTTGACTTGACTCATTACAACTCACTTTCCGCGCACTTCGTGAAGCCTTTACAATACCAATAGACCAAAATTGTGGGCTTTAAGCCCCAAAACTGTTACGCGGGGGACCCGCTACCCAACATGGGCTACATCTTTGAGCCTACCAACATAGCTAGACCACTCCATACATTCAGGGGAAAAGGAGTACATAAACGTTTTCTGATAAACATGTGGCTATTTCCCCTTCAAGAAAATGTTCTCTTACAAAGAAATCTCACATAAAACAACATGACAACCTAGAATCATCATGAAAACATTAGCAACACAAGGTGTCTCCTACAAAGAACATATACCCGAATTGAAAATGAGTATACATGAGCATATAAACACTTCAATTCCACATTGAAGGACAAATAGAAAACTTTCCTTAATAAGACATAGTAAGAAATGTATAAAATAGTTGAACCTACAAGTAACAATTATTGTGGTAAAATTATGAAGGTAAGAAAACCACTACAAGGCCTTCTCCATGATCAAACACCTCCAAGAACTACTCCAAAACATTAATTGATCTATACACCCATGAACTTGGAGCTGTAAAAAGTTCCTTTAGATGCACTCAAATAAGCAAATAGAGGTCATCATTGGATCCAGAATATCCAAAAACCCGTAGGTAGAATCTATTTGAGCTCCAAAAGCACAAAATCTCACAAATATCTTATTCTACTAGCTCTGCATGTAGTTTTTCTTTTATCCATCCTACAAATCGGACTAATAGTTTAACTGTCCAACGAATTCGCCCTATTTTCTGTTGTGGAGGTGATAATTTCACCCTCTGAAGATGCAATTTGTTGGACAATTAAATTTCCAAATAACCCTTAGGCGCAAAAAATGAGGCCACATGGGCCGTGTGGCCGCGGGCTAGGCTTTAACACCCACAACCACTGACCTAGCACCTTAACTATCAGGTTTTGGTCATATTAAATGCCACAAGATTGAGGGTTAGGGCAATGGTCCACCCTCCCCATCAAATCCCCTTAACTCCTACGTGTCAGGTCATATGGTTGTAACAAGACCAGGGGCTAGCCCCCTCCATAAGCACCCTCAACATAGCACCTAAACTGCTTCCCCTATGGTCTTGTGTATGTTCATATGGCGAGGGCTAAATGTTGGGAAGGGGTCCCTGGGGTCAATTGAGTCAATTTTGAGTAAATTTTGTAGTTTCCTTTTGTAATGAATGTAAATTCTCTGTGAAATGTGGAAGAGGAGCGCAAAGCTAGTATAAGTCAAAGGGGATTTAGTCCCTTAGTTGGGTAGGAGATAGAGTTGTTTTGAGACCCACCCATGGTTCGGGGACCATGGTATTGTAAAGTAGATGCTATAAGTAGATGAGTCATAGTGAATCTAAGAATCAATCAATTAGTGAAGAATCATTGTAAGGGCAAGGTGCTAAGGCAGTGAAGGTCTATTTCATGTACCTAGGCAAAAGGGGAAGGCTCATGTAGTTGAGTGTGCGATGACCTTGATAAGTCTGTAGGCTGAGTGCGCAGGCCCCTGCAGCTAAGTGCACAGGGATAAGAACTCTGTAATTGAACATTTATACTTAATAAAGACTTTTTTTACACTATTCTAATGCATTTGTACCTTGCTAATTACTTCTACTAAAGTTTATGTATCTTCATTATGTGATATGTTTTATATGAATTCATACTTATTTACTGTGCGAAACTAGTAGATCTGTAATATTTTTTCATGTTGAGAGTAGTTAGCTACCTTCGTGATGATCTAGAAGCTATTTTTTTGAGGCTTTTGCGATTTGTGCTTTGTGTATAGTTTTCTTTCGAAGTTCTCGCATCCATAATTATTTGAATTGACGTTTCGAGCCATCGACCATGGCTTATCATCATGATAGATTGGTAAGTGTGTAAGACAGATCTCATCAGAATGAATAAATAGAGTTCTGAGATGGAATGGGAATGAGAACGATAGTAGCCCGCCCTATCATAATTAATGATGATTTATTGATGATGCTTAGTAATTGATACAAATTAATAATTTTATTTTAATATTTAGTTAGAATTATTTTAATTTCAGATTAAGAATAAAAATGATTTTAATTAATTTTAATTTTTCTGAAATAATAAAATAAATTTAATTTTAAAAGTTTTTTTTATTTTAATTTTTAATTGATTTTAATGTATCCTTGATATTAATTTAGAATTGTTTTTACTTTAGACTAAATTAACAAAAATTGATTTTAATACTAATCTAGAATAAATGATTAAAAATTCAAATTTTATATTAATGTTAATTAATAAGTTTTCATTATTAATATTAATCTTAAAAGTATTTTTTTTTTCTTGGTAAAAGCTATGCTATTTCTATTAACTAGTAAACGTAATAAAATTACAAGAGGGGGCAGCTGCAGGAGCCTGCACTTCAGATATGTTACAAAATTTCCCCATTACAGAAGAGCTGGGGATCTCATCAAAACTGACAGCCAGATTAACAGAACAAACAACCAAATACATTGGCATTACAAAGATACTGAGAGAGAGAGTACTGAAACTAAGCATATGACCAGAACTAGTAACCCTGGACCAAGACAGTAACATGCGCCGCGGCAAGAAGGAGCTCAAAACTGGGCCATGCTTCCAAAGCAGCATCCCAAAAACCAAAACGAGCAAACTCAAGAACCACCTGTTCAATTGTCCTCTTCCCCCTATGTCTCCTCGGCCTGCTGACACGCGTCGTCGTGGCTGAGCCTGTCTTTTTCATTCAACACGTTGCCCTCCTGGGTTCTGTCGATGGTAACAGCGTCGGGATCCAAAATCAGGTTGATGCAGTCACTCAGGGGAGGAATTAGGGAGGGCGAGTCAACCTAAATCACTGGTTCAGCGTCCCTCTTGGTGGCCATGGAAATTTGGGCAGAGGAACGCTTACTGCTATTAGAAGAATTGGGGTCAATGCATGAGATAGGAGGCACCTGGTTTATTTCCTCAATCATTAGGATGGTTATCTGGGCTGATATCAGAGGGCGATTCAGATTGCTTTGAAATTTAAAATGGGTGGATTGGAATGCACTGTTGGGAATCGGATGGCGAGTGGGGTTACTGGCAGGAGGATCCTCAAGGGAGGAAGTGAGGTTAATGGTGGTGAGCAAAGAAGTGGACTGAGGGCGAGCGGAGGGTCGTTTACTGCTGTCAGGTCTTTCCCCAGAGCGAGAACATTTCCCAGGTCGCTTCATGCTGCAGACAATGACTGTAACCTTAACCGAAACAGTGCGGAAGCCGGAATTGTGCCTCAGAGCATCCGAGGGCCCCGAACCGAAACGAGAAACAGAACATAAGACAATGGAAACACGAAACCGAGAGACAGAGCCTGTATAACTGAAATGATAGCAAATGGAGCACTTACCCCAAGCCGTCGAAGGAATTCCGGAGCGAAGAACGCAGGACGAGTCGAAGGGCTGCCAATTCGAGCCAGAACCAGCTCGAATTTCCCCTCTGAGGCGGGGCTCCCTCTCGGCCTCACCCACAAATCGCAGAACGAACCGAACAGAGTAATCCTCGACCAAATGCATAATGGAAAAATCACTGAGTAGCTGCCTGTAAATAATGCTCCGCAGACTGCGTTGGGCTTCGGCCGCCATTAATGGCATTGTCCTGTGCCATCCCATACCCATTAAAACATTCCTCCTGCCTCCGTTCTGAGTCTGGGGCTCCACGCTGCAGAGCAGGTGGCGGCACCATGCGAATTAACTGTGCATGAATGCCATTTAAGGCAATACAATCACCCGGATCCGGGAGCTCTTCTGCAAGCTCAGGTTTCTCCTTTTGCATCTGATTGTGGAAATTTTTCAATTGTGAGTCCAAAAGGATTGTTGCAGGATCTCCAGTCAGAAGAGGTCTACCACAATCCACCCCCAAATTGGCAAGGAAATCCGCAATTTTGTTTCCATCTCTTTTGATGTGGGTAAAAGAGATCGCTCTGTTGTTGTTGATCCATCTCTCCATATGCATTAGTCTTTGAGCCAGTCTCCAACTATTGCAGATTTTGGAGGAGGAGGAGCCCTGGAGAAGCTTCGTAGCCATATGAATAAGAATTTGGGAATCTCCCTCCACAATGAGCGGGAAAAGGTGCCGTTCTTGTGCAATTAGGAGTCCTTGCCAGAGACCTTCTAATTTAGCCGAATTGTTGGTATCCCAACCATGATAACCCAAGAAGATTGTGATAATGTTCCCTATGTGATCTCTGATTAATCCGCCGAATCCTGAGTGCCCCGGATTGCCCTTGGAAGCCCCGTCAAAATTGATTTTGTACATATCTTTTGGGGGCGAGGACCATTTCCCTGGAGGTGACCCATTAGAGGGCCTGGTGCCTTTAGTTATCTGATCTTGCTTTCTATGAAATTCCCAGTTGTTCCAGATTGATTGTTCTTGAGGGAGAGTGGGGAGATCATCTTGGTACCACGTTTTTAGGGAGATGGTTTCTTCAATGTTGTTTTTTATGGTTAACCATAACTCTTCCAGGGATTTGAATTGGTTTTTGAATATTCTGCCATTTCTCTCTTTCCAGATGGTCCAGGTGACGAAGCCAGGGATGATCTTCCATATGTAATTGAGAATCTTGATTTGATAAGGGTGAGGGTCCCAGTTGCTTATGGTAGCAGTTATGTCCCCATTCACACCTGTCTCTTTCTGACTACGAAATTGAATTTTTTGCCAGATATTATATGCTAGTGGGCAATGATACCAGAGATGTTCAATGGTTTCTTCTTCTTTTTTGCAGTTGAAGCATATGGAGGGGCCAATGAAATTTATTTTCCTTAGGTTATCCCAGGTTAGAACCCTTTTGTGGCAGAGAAGCCATAGGAAGGTGGAGATTTTCGGCCAACTGGAGGAATCCCAGATCTTGTTCCAGATCTTGACAGGCCTGGAGTGATCTTTAATTAGAAGATTGTAAGCCTCTTTTGTGGAGTATGTTCCTTTTTCTTCGTAACCCCATCTGAGAATGTCTGTTCCTTCTGAGCTTTGTATTTTCCTTTTTTCTAACTCTGTGTCCAGATTTTGCTGTTCTTGTTCCGATCCAGTAGCTATGATCTAAGAGGCTTTGTGCCATGTTCTGATGGCATGTTGAGCCGTGGTATTCCAGTGGTTTCCAACTGTTGTGGGGGGATGGAGGTCCAATTCCCCAGGCACCATATTCGGGAAGAGGTCTCTTAGCTTGGGAAACTGTTGCCAAGAGTCATCCCAAAAGCGAGCTTGGTTCCCGCTTTTTACCTCCCAAAAACTATGTTGCTGGATAAGGTTCCTGTGGATTTTTGCCGAATTCCAAATAATTGAGCCATTGCTTAGCTCAGATATTCTGACAAGCTCCTTTCTGGGACAATTCCCCACATATTTGGCTGTCCATAAGGTAGTCCAAGGGGTGGGAGAGCCTGAGATCCATCTCCACCAGATGCGAGCTCCCATGACCGCATTGCTATGAGTGGGATCTCTCAACCCAATGCCACCTCCTTTTTTGGGCAGACAAGTTGTCTCCCATTTGACTAAAGCCCATTTACGGTGAAGCCCCTTGCTTCCCCATAGGAAGGCTCTTTGGATGGATTTGAGCCCTTTGACGACCCATTTAGGGGCCGAAAGGATGGAGAAGAGGTAGAGGGGCATGGCCTGAAGGATAGCTTTGATCAGGACTAGACGGCTGGCCATGTTAAGGGATCTGTGGGTCCATGAAGACAATCTGGTTTCCAGCTTTTCTAGGAGGGAGTTCCAAGCTGCATGCTTCAAGCTGGAGGCAATGAGGGGGGCTCCCAGATAAGTGGATGGTAGCTTGGCCGAGGAAAATTGAAGGATTCGCAGAATGGCAGATTGAATAGCAGAGGGGGTGTTAAAAAAGAAGATTTGGGACTTGGACTGATTGATAGATGCCCCTGAGGCTTCTGAGAAGTCAGCTAAAAGGGTTTTGAGCTGCTTAGCCTCTTGGATAGAAGGGTGCCCATAGAGCATGGTGTCATCTAAAAATTGTTGGTGAGTAGCTGCAGGGGTGTTGTGGATGGCTATACCTTTGAGGCAATGCGTTTGTTGAGCCTGCTTGATACTTCGCCCTAGACCTTCCGCTGCGATGATGAAAAGGAAGGGGGAAAGGGGGTCCCCTTGCCTAATGCCTTAGGAGGGATGAAAGGTTTCAGAGGGGATGCCATTGATTAAAACCGAAAAGAAGGAGGAAGTGAGGAGGCTCATAATCCAGTGAACCCATGAAGTATTGAAGCCAAATGCCAGTAAGATCTTTTCCATGTAATTCCAACTGAGGCTATCAAAAGCTTTTGAGAGGTCTAGTTTGAGAAGCATACCTGGTTTCTTGGAGGTCTTCAGGGAGTGGATGATTTCATGCGTGAGGATGATATCGTCCGTAATCTGTCTCCCTTCCACGTAGCCGGATTGTTCCGGCGAGATGATCAGAGGTAGCAAAAGCTTTAGTCTTGTGGCGATGATTTTGGAGATGATTTTATAAATGATGTTGCAGAGAGCAATTGGTCTGAATTTGTCTGGTTTGCAGGGCTTCTCTACCTTAGGAATCAGAGCTAGGAAAGTGGCATTTATACCTGGAAACATCCATCGAAGTGAGCGTGATACTTCCACTACCTGCCAAACTTCATTCTTTATGAGATCCCAGAAATGGTGGAAAAAGTTGGAGGTGAAGCCATCCGGACCTGGCGCTTTGCCTGCTTTTAGTAGCTTAACTGTGGATTCCACTTCCTGGAGATCGATAGGCTTGAGGAGCATTTGATTGTGTTGATCAGATATTAGTTTGGGAATTTTGCTAGTGATGTTTTGAATAGCTTGGGACCGATCAATGCTTGGTTCTTTGTGCACCTGCTTGAAGTGATTGAGAAGTTCAGCCTCTATCTCTTCGTGCTTCTCAAGTTTAGCTCCCTGCTCATTTTGAATGTGAGTAATATTATTGTGCATTCTGCGTTGTATTGTAGTATTGTGAAAGAATCTGGTGTTTTTCTCACCTTCTTTGAGCCACCGAATTCTTGATTTTTGCTTGCATAACACTTCTTCTTGTTTTTCTTTTTCCATTAACTCTTTTTCAAGGGTTTTTTCTTGGTCCGCTACATCATTGGATCTGCCATGGGTGATGATTTTTTGCTGCAGCTGCCTCATTTCTTGTTCAATGTTTTCCTTCCCGTGATGAATATTGCCAAAGGTAGTTCTATTCCAGTACTTGATTTTACCTTTGAGGTGCTTGAATTTTTGTTGAAATTGGAACATTTTGGAGCCTGGAGGAGGATGAAAGCGATTCCATTCAGTGCTTACGAATTGGTGGAAGTCAGGATGGGATAACCAGAAGGCTTCAAAGTGGAAAGGTCTGCGAGTATTGTTTCCCGGTCGAGACCAATGGAGAGAGATGGGCCAGTGGTCTGAACCAGTAAAGGGCAAGATAGAGGCAGCAAAATCCCCTCCAAGATGAATGGCATTATCTGAGAGAAGAAATCTATCTAGCCGAGAAGCAATATGCAAGTTTCCGGCTTGTTTGTTGTCCCATGTGAAATTGCCATTATTGAAAGGGAGATCAATGAGCCAATTATTTTGTATAAAGTCCAGCAAGAGAGTTCCATCCTGTGAATTTTTACCCCTGCCTCCTCGTCGTTCATCCATTCTTGTGATCATGTTAAAATCTCCTCTAGCAATCCATAGAGGGAGATATCTGTTTTGATTAAGTGCCGAGACGGAGTCGAGGATCCTTTCTTTTTGACAAGTGTCCTGTGGGAAATAAACATTAGTGAGTAGTCCATATTGATTTGTTCCTAGAATATGAAAAGTAGCTTGGAGAAAGCTCCTGTGCACATGGAAATTGGTGAGCTCCACCGCTCTCGAATCCCATATGATTGCAATTCCTCCTGAGGCTCCATTTGCATCGACTGCTGTGTTGTAGCTTCCCGGCCAAAATTTCTTAGCTAGCTTATCCAACATTGCAGTATCACATTTTGTTTCTTGCAAGAAGATAACCTGAGGGCTTTCTTGCTTTATCATGTTTTTGAGTAAACGGGTTTTCCTGGGACCATTCAGCCCTCTAATATTCCAGGAGATTAACTTCATTGGGAAAGATTGATATCAGGACTGAAGTACTTAGTTAACTTGGCGTATCTGCCAGAATCTACTAAGGTCTGCCCTACCTTGATTGTTCTTTGGAGGAGAGTTTTCCTACCTCGCTTTTTTATGTCCTTGACAATGATTCGCCGGTCCCAAGGGCTGCCGGTTTGGATTCCCAACGATTTTTGCCTTTGAGCTCTTGATAAGACTTCTTCCAAGTTTTTTAATTGTCCTGCTAGAATATTATCAAAATTGTTTGTGGTGCATGCCTGTTCCAGTCCTGGGAGATCCAGATCCCCTATGTGGATTGATTATGTTTCTTCATCCATGAAGCTGGAATAGTCTTGGTCTTCCATAGGTTCTTCCTCTGTGACGATGCCTGATAATGGCTTCTCCATTGGTTTATCCCCTTGGTCCGTTGAGGTTGACGCTTCCTTGCCCTTGGTATCTGATTGAACCCTGGTGGATTCTTCTTTGTTGTTATTGTCATCTTTCTTCGGTGCTATTTCCGACTACTTCATTTGAGTTTCTGGATGATCTGCTAGGGCTTCGAATTTGTTGCTGGTGGATGGCTTTGACTGACTGGATGGCACTACAGTAGGCTTCGGAGCAGGCTTCTTGTTTGCCCTTCGGCGGAGTGCTACCTTGATGAATCCAGAGCCATCAGAACCTTCCTGGTTCATAGCAGGGGAGCGTTTATGATTTAGAGGGCAGTCTCTAAATAAGTGCCCCAGGCCATGACATCTTCGACAGCGAAAGGGCACATGTTCATAATCAATCATTTGTAACCAGTTCTTATCAAAGTGGGAGAGAGTTACCGCATCTGGAAGAGGCTGGTTGAGATTCATGTAAACACAAAGTCTGGCATAAGAGGTGTATGTACCTGTCTTCGTTTCTTCGGCTGCTTTAACAAAGTCACCTAGCGTGTTGCCTATGGCTTTCAGGGATTCTTCTCCCCAGAATTCGTTGGGAAGAGAGTACAGGCAGATCCATACCGAAGCCCAACTGAGATCTACCGTATCTGGGTTGAAGCGCTCTACCCAGCCTTTGAGAAATAGTCCAGCGGCGTTGAAGAAATAGGGGCCTCCATCCATGATCCTGTTTCTATCCTCCAGACAGTTAAAGATAGCTGTGAAAAAGCCTTTCGCACCTAGCTGCAGGGTAATGTGCCCTTTGGGATGCCATTTTGCATGTATCCAGCTTCGCAGTGCTCATTCAATTGGCCACATCCCAATAAACTTCCCTATGAGGGCATGGTCTGTCATATACTATATTCTTTCTTCAATGAGGTGTCCTGGCAATTCAACTCGAGGTCGAATCGCTGCAACTGGTTTGCAGGTTGTTGAGTGAATTTCTCGCACCTTGTCATCTTCCTGGTTGGTATTTTCCTCGTCTGTCTGGTTCTCTGGCATATCATTGTCGTTTTGCGGGGGAGGTTCGTTGCCTCCCCCCGGCTGGTGTTCCATACGGCGCGTACCTACTGATAAAAGTCAAGGATCTAGTGCCGCTCTTGGCTACTGACTATAGCAGAAAGAGCAGACCTGCCGTGTCTGCAATGGCAGAGGGACAGAGCCTGCCAGAGTCACTAGATTTCAAACCCTAGCTGCCGCCATCGCCAGAGATCTAGTAACAAATTTAACAAGATGAAGATCATTAATCTTAAAAGTATTTTTATTAAAAATTAATTTAATTAATTTTTATTTTATTAAAAATATATATGAAAGTCTTATATTTTTTTTTGAAATTAATGATGATCTATAAGTTAGTTTTAATTTAGAATTCTATCAATCTTCTTAAAATAAAATAAAGTTTAAAATTCTTATAATTTAAAATTCAATTTAGAATTCTATCAATCTTTCTTAAAATAAAATAAAATTTTAAATTATTATAATTTAATATTAACGTTAGTATTAATTTAATTTATAACTTTTGTTTAAAAATAATTTTAATTAATTTAATTTAATTACTTTTTAAAAAGTTATTTAAAATATATAAAAATATTATTAAAAAAAACATTTTTTTTTTTAAGAATTCATTTGTACTTTGGAATGTTAATATTTATCATTAATTCAAAAAGTTTGAAATTTTTGATTACGAATAATTTAATTTATTTTTAAAAATATCTAAAAATGTATGAAAGTCTTTATTTTTAGTTAGAATGTAAATTAACAGTTAAAAATAGAAAATTAGGATTAGTGTTTAATAAGAATGTGAAGTGTAAAGAGGGAGAAGTAAGGTTAGAGAAGGAGGTGAAGGGTCAAGCGCAAAGGGAAAAGGGATGAGCTAGGAGAGGTTAAATTAGGATGTTAAAGTAGGAATCCAATTGTCACTTATTTTCCATCCTTCATCTCGATTGAGGTTGTTAGGGTGTTTACCTATTTCTATGGCTTCTCTAAATTTTCTATGGTGATAATGATCAATTTTGGCTACCATACTAGAGTTTTCATTACAGACATGATGATTGGTTTTGCTGGAATGTTCAGCCAGAGCTGAGGTTCTTGAGCGGTTGTGTTTTATGTCAGCGAAATATTCTTGAATCCTAGTAAGGATAGATTGACTAGTTTCTCCAATGTAGGTTTTGTCGTATGAACATGGAACCATGTAAACTCCTTTGTGGCATTTGGGATCAACGAGATCTTTGACCAATTTTAGACATCTGCTGATGGTATTCATGGGTTTGAAAGTGGTTCTAATTTTGTTCTTTTTTAAAATGTGTGTGACTTTGTCTGTTGTGCCTAATATGTAGGGGAGGTGAACCTTGCCCACATGATCATCCAGAGGTTGTTTGTTTTTAGGATTCTTAGCATTCTTAAAGGCTTTGATCACTTGGTGTTTATTTTATCCATTCTTTACAAATACATCCATAATCTCTTTTTCAAAGTGATCTTGATCCGAAATATGAATAGCCCTGGTTGCTAGAGTGTTTAGAACACCAATTTTTTGGGATGGATGGTGGTGAGAGTTGGCATGTAGGTAATGTTCCCTGCGGGTTTTCTTATGACAAACCTGGTGAGATATGGAACTATCTTTGTTTCTGTTGATTAGGATGTCAAGAAAGGGAAGGCTATCATTTTCCTCTATTTCCATTGTAAATTTGATAGAATTAGATAGATTGTTTAGGTGTTGCAAGAAAGTATTTAATTTTTCTTGTCCATGAGGCAAAATAATGAAAGTGTCAATGGCTCTAGTTTCAAAATCCTCCATAAAGAGATTGTCAATGATAGGAGATAGAGGGGATCCCATGGCTACACTGCAAGTTTGTTCATAAATTTCATCTCTAAAACTAAAGAAGGTAGATTTGAGACAGACCTCAATTAATTTCACTGTGTCAGATTTCGTGATTTTATGGACCACTTTCATGGCTTCATCTATGGGAATGTTGGTATAGAGTGATTTAACATCAAAACTGACTAATATGTCATTTGAATATACGTTTAAATCTTTGATCTCATTGATGAAGTGGGTGGAGTCCTTGACAAAGGAGCTTGTGTTGCCAACCAGAGGTTTTAATTCCTTAGTTAGGTATTTTGCCAAATGGTAAGTGGGACCTCCTATAGTATTGACAATGGGTCTTATGGGGATGCCTTTTTTGTGTATATTTGGGGATCCATAGATTCAGGGGGTGTATGGGTTGTTTTCAATTAGATTTTTAATGTTATGCTCTCTACTTGATTTTATCATATTTTGTACATTTCTGGAGATGTTTTTTAAGGGATTCTTGTTTAATTTAATGTAACAACCATTGTTGGTGAGGTGGTCTATCATATTTTCATTATAATCATTTGTGTTCATTATGACAGTTGCACCACCTTTGTCAGCTCTTAGGAGTACATATCATGGTTTTGGTTTAAGGTTTTGAGTGCTAGATGTTCTCGTTTGGAAGTATTGCTTTTGGGCAGGTGAGATTTCCTCAGGATGATGGAATAGCCTTGTTTGATGGTTTCTTTAATGTTGTCAGGTAATTCCCTTATCCCATACTTTATGTTGCAAAGAATGTTTTCTTTTGGGATGGCGCAAGGGGAAATGCAAAAATTTAATCCTTTTTCAAAGAGATCAAGGGTGTTTTGGTCGATTTGTAGTAATCGTCTATTCAGAAGGGATAAAGTTGCGCGAAGGTAGATTTAAGCCATAAAAACTTCAGGAAACACATCACACAGGCCTCTGGATGTAGAAACTTGGTTGTAGCATCTCCAATGATGCTTCAGGTGAGATTGTAGCCTACACTATCTAGGTTGTTGCTGAAAGGGCCAGCAGTGAGGGTTTTGTTGATTGGTGTAGATAATGTTGAACCTGGTTCAAGCCCCATCAAGCCAACAAATGGTTCCATTGCTGGTACCAGGATCTATCTGAGGAATGTGTGCTGTCAAATAAGTGGTTCCCTACTAAGAATGAAATCAAAATGTGGCTTGATCGAAAGTTTCATGCATTTGCAGCTCAAGATAACAGAAACCTGTTGTTATGGAAGGATCAGTGGTTGAATAGATACCTGTACAAAGAGGAAACCAAAGCCTTTTTTTGTTTCTTCCACTATGAATTGCACGAGTGGTTGTTTACATTAAAGGGACAGTCAGGGTACGTGGAGGCTTGACGTCCCTATTATGTGGACTCCAGAATTGGTGAAGCACCTGGAAGCCTCAGAAAATAACATTGCACGGGTTGTTGATCGTTGGATTGATCGTATCTAAGGGGGATTCGTCATTGAGCTCACAATTGATATGACCATCAATATAGTGAAGAAGAGTGGAGTTTATTCAAGGGACCACGAGGTAAGTATTGAAAAGCTTTGAAAACTTGGATTAAGATGTTGTTGTGTGAGAAATTGGTTATGCCATTACCTTGATGTTTTGACCTACGCGAAGTGGAAAACCCTTTAGGAGGAATGAAGAATCCGGCTTTGAATACAGTCCGTTGTGAGGATCCTCTTCCAATGATGATGAAGGACCTATCCTGAATACACTGCAAAGTGCACTACGTAATAAATCTTCCACATTATGATGGCTTAAATGATGTTAGTTTGTTTTTGGATAAGTTTGAAAGAGAGGTGCCAAAAGAACATCATTTCTAGGCACTAGAGTTGGCACTGCATGCTACGCCTTCCTGTTGGTGGGGTACACATAAGGATAGATTCGATGAATGGAAGAAATACAAGTGAATGATGAAGCTAAGGTTTGGATACGGTAATACCCGTATGATTGAAAAATACAGTGGAAAGGATGATCCATGCGAACACTTGGCACCGTGGACTAAAGCTTGGGGAGAAGAGCTACAACCAGAATGGGTGCATATCTTCTATCACACCTTAGATACTATTCCAATGAATTGGTATTTGGAAACAGAGCTACACCATGGGATGACCAAATGGGACATATTGAGGGAGAGTTTCTTATTAACCTTCAGCTTTGAGGATGGATTTGAGTGCATTGATGAAGTGCTCCAGGAAATTAAGACTGCTATCTTTAGGACACCTGAAGATTCAGTAGAATGGGTTCAACCAAACTGGAGTACCCAACTAAGCCATGTGCTGGAATGCTACAACATGACTGCAGAAGAAGAAGAAGAAGATCCGCGAAAAATCAACATTCTAGAGACTGAAGGATAGCGCAAGGTTGGAGGTCCTAAAGCAGCGAACCCTAGTATATCAAAACCTTTGAATACCAAGCAAGTAAACATTGGGTCCAACGTGAAGCCTAAGTTTGCAAATATAGGTGATTATTGGGATGAAGATATAATTGATTGGCAAAGATACTGCGTGAGTACCAGGACTTGTTTCCTACCAAGTTCTCGAACCTGAAAGGAATAGTAGGAGATCTGGGAGTGATGAAGATAATCTTAAAGCCCAATGCAAAGCCCATAAAATAGATACCCTACTGACTAAATCTGAAGTATAAGGAGAAGGTGTGCAAAGAGTTAGACAAATTGTTGGAAGCTAGAATTATTGAGCCAATAAAAGAATCTGATTGGGTGAGCCCTATGATTCTTCAAGAGAAAAAGCAGCAAGGTGAAATCAATTTATGCGTAGACCTGAGAAAGCTCAAAGATGCCTGCATTCATGACTTATTTCCAACACCATTTACAGATGAAGTTTTGGAGAATGTTGGAGGACAGGAAGCTTATTTGTTCACTGATGGGTTCTCAAGGTATCCATTAGGGGACTTTCGATGTCTAAAATGGGCCTCCAAAGAAAAATGTACAACCAAAATAAATTTTATAAGAACCAATAGGATTCAAGATGACGATGTCAACCATGGGGGATGATTCACCATTTTTGGAGTAAAAAAGTAAAAAGATAAAAAAAATAATAAAATAATAAAACTACTTTTTCAACTCGTATTTTTAATATATCTCCCTAAGGTTTTACTCAAATTTTGTGCAAGAGTATTCGTTGGATGCATAATTTAATTCCTCATCCAAAGAGTACCCATGTTGCATACTTTCGAGGACCCTACTACACGAAAAATTAGAAATACATAAAAAAACGTGATTGCAATCATGTTTTTCATGTATTTCTCAGTTTTCATGTAGCATGGTCTATCGAAAGTATGCAACATGGATACTTTTTGGATGAGAAATCAAATTATGCATCTAAGAAGTATTTCTACTCCAAAATTTGAGTAAACCATAGGGAGAAAAGTTGAAAAAATAAATTTTTCCCCTCTAAAATTTGATGATGTCATCTAAACTCATTTTATAATTTACTTAGGAGGCCCATTTTAGACCTCAAAAATCCCCTAATGATTAGATTAAGATCGCACCAGAGGATCGCAACAAGATGACCTTCATGATGGAGTAGGGATGCTTCCATTACACAGTGATGCCATTCGGACTGAAAAATGCGCCTGCGATCTTTTCAAGATTTGTAATTGCAGCGTTCAAAGAATTATCCATAAATTCTTAGAAGTGCATTTTGATGATTGCACTATGTTTGGATTGGTAAAGCGTCATGTTGCAAGTATGCGCCTTATGTTGGATACTTGTTGGAGATACCAAATTGCTCTAAACTTGAAGAAATGTATCTTTTGTGTGCCTTATGGGATATTGCTAGGCCATGTGGTATGTAAGCAAGGACTAATGGTAGACCCTGCGAAGATAGTTGTGATTGTCAATTTAGAAACTCCAAAGAATGTAAAGTAGTTGTGAGCAACCTTGGGGCACACTGGCTACTATCGAAAGTTTATCAAAGATATGCACAGATAACTGCATCGATGGAGAAATTACTAAAGAAGGACGCGACTTTATACTAGGATGAGGAGTGTCAGTGCAGTTTGGATGTTTTAAATGAAAAGATGGTGATTGCGCCCATTTTGGTGTTTCCATATTGGAAGAAAGAGTTTCATGTACATGTGGATGCCTCCTATATTGTGTTGGGTGCAGTATTTACCCATCCAGGAGAAGGAAAAAGTGATCATCCTATAGCCTTCACAAGCAGGAAATTGTCAAAGGACGAGAAAAACTATTCAACTATAGAGCACGAAGGATTCGCATTGGTCTACGCACTGTAGAAAATTTGAAAATACCTGTTAGGCACACATTTTAAAATGTATACAGATCACTCTGCTCTCAAGTACCTCACTAACAAGCCTATGTTGGGGGGAAAGATTTGTAGGTGGCTATTGTTGTTTTAGGAATATGACTTTGAGGTGATTGTGCATCCTGGACGGTTGAACGCAGGACTAGATCATCTATCCATAACTGAGACAAGAAAATAACCAACTAATTTGGAGGAAGGGTTGTTGGATGTGCAACTCTTTATTGTATGTGTCGCTGATGATCATTTTGTGGATTGTTGTAGCGTCTACAACCACCCTCCAAAATTTTTCCTTAGCCTATTTTGGAGCCTCCCTGCCTATTTTGGAGCCTCCCTAACAACCTTACACAGCACATTGTCTTGCCTCGTCAAGTACTCAAGCTTCAGTGCTTTCTCGCACAAAGGCAGCCTGTCGATCACAGTTGATCCATTCTCCTCATAGGCTGCTCACCTGGACTTGGTCTAGCTATAGGCTAAGCAGCTTCCCCTTGAAAATTACGCATTTTTGGAGGGCAACCAGCCTTCCCTCCAGGAATTGGGTAATCTTCTCTGACAGCCTGCTGGGCTCTAGGATTGTGCAATCCTGCCAGCCAATTCTCCCATAAGGATTTGCGTAAATTTTCCCCAAAATAGGTTTTTCACCCAAGATTTGTGCAAATCTAGGTAGCAGTCAACTGCTCTGCCCAGAAATTGTGCAAATCGCGTGGGCATCCAACCCAACTCCCAACCAGAAATGCACATTTTTCTCCAAAATTCGAGTAGTCTCTTGCATGTGCAGCTGAGTTGACCAGTTCCCTCCAAGATTGAGCAAAATAGACTTGCATGCATGGGCTACTTCTCCCAAGGCAGCATGCAAAGGCATCCCTTATTTCATGGATCTATGTTTAGTAGTTGGAGGTTGCATGCAAGAAGAAATTTTGAAACCTCTCACTAAGTGTCGCTTCCCCTAGATTCATGGCATGCACATCACGACCTCGATATTATAAAAACTCATCAACCGGAAGCTGCAAAGCTTCAACATTGCAGCTCTGACATCCCACATCACATCTAGGAGTAGTCGGCACATCCAACTTAGTTGTTTTGGGGTAAGCACGCTTCCCAAGCCTCGTGCTGCATTTCTATCATTTTTCGTGTTTTCGCTTATGGGAGTATTGTTTGCTTGATTTCTTTGAACTCTTGCTATCATTTACATATATTCTAGCTTGTCCTAGCCCTGTTTCAATTTTCATTTCTATCTCACTATTGTCGCATGCATGAAATTGTTTTGCATGAACATTCGCCCAACCGGCGAACAGACTCACCCACATGCATGCTGATCTATTTTCTCAATCTTCCATTCATGTTTTGCATGCACTATTTATCACTTCTACTATCTGTTATTGTCACCATGCATTTCATTGACTTACTTGATTTCAGTTTCCTGTCAGCAAGTCGAGCCAACCTTGGCCCAAACTCTGCCCCCTCCAAGATTGCGTTGCGCAATCTGGGGAAGGAAGGCTCACCTTGCTCTCTAGATTTGTGCATTCTTGCCCAGCAATGACCTCCTGGACTGAATTATGCATTTCTAGAGGTCAGTCGCTACCTGGACCAAACATTTGCACAAATCTATCCCTGGGCCAGTAGTCCTTCCCAGATGGAATTGCACATTGCGTAAGCCCAATAGTTAGCAGCCAGACTAGACTGCACATTGCATAGTTCCAGTAGTCAGTCAGTCTCCTAGTAGCCCAGACTGTGCCTTGAGTAGTCTTGCCAATTGGTATCCTGACCTCCCAACCAAAATTACGCAACCTTCATGATCATCCACCCAGGTATGTTGCAAGTTAGTTCTCATGTTCCTTTTGGTTTTCGACTGACATATTGCTTGCTATGACTGTTTCCATGTCTCCAGGTATCACAGGTGTTCATCTACTTGTCAGCAGTATAGTTACAATGGTTTCCAGGAGAGCAAAGAAAAAGACACCGTTCAAAGCACGCTTGGGGATGCAGTCGATCAAGTGTCTATGAGCTTGCCTACTCATGAAGACATCAAGTTGTTTGTAAACAAGGACATCACAGAAAGTAGCAACATCACAGAAAGTAGCACCATGAATATCACAGAGGCATAACAAAGTTGCAAGATCAACCAGATCCACTAATAATCAAGGAAACTTTGAAGACTCAGGCTATGTGATTATGACGCGACATGAAGGTCACATGAATAAGAGAATGGAATGAAGAGGGAGTTTCATGTGCCGAAGTAGCAACTCAAGGAAGAATATGAAGCTCCACAGACAGACAAATGAGTTGCATCAGGATCAAGAAGAACAGTGGGCACAAAATGCACTAATGGATGAAACCACACCCATTCAAGTTAAATATCCATCCCAGCAACTAACATGAAGTAGAAATCCTGAGCAGCATTGTTGATCACATGCAAGGGATTCAACAACATGCACGTCATTGTGCACACACATGTAGCCCAACCCATTCAACACACTTACCAAGGCGAAGACAAGAAGCAAGTCCAGTTGGAGTTGAACATGTACTTTGGCAAGTTGATGTGCATGACCACCAGCACACCCTTGAAGATCAGCATGGACACTATGCATCAGTGTGTTTCCGGTTCATCCATACCCAAGAAGACCATGCGCATGTTAGTAGATGAGTTGGATGAAGGGGTCGAACCAATGCATCGGTTGCAATGGAGGCAAGCATTCACTTCAGCAAGATGTCACCGTGAAAGGCATACAAACCATCACAGATGACCAATATTTGCATCAGCTCACCAACTTCACCATCACAAGCATGTCAAAGAGTTGGTCTCACCATAGCGGATAGAGTATCAGTGATGTCTTGCAAGGCTTGCTCAAGCCATGTTGTCTCACATGAGTACATGTGCATTGTAATGTTGAGTCATGTCAAGTGTAAGTCAAGTGTCAACAATTCGATGTAACAATCATAGATTAGGTGAAGAGTCATGAGGGTAGTTGAACTGTCAGAAAGGGGAATGTCAAGGGTTACCCCTCCCTTTGCTATAAATAGTCCCTCATAACTCATTGTATAGGATTTTGGTCAACCAAGCTTCTACTAAGACTATCTTGAAGAAGGCTTTGATAGTATTGTAATGCACTTTGGCTTCTCCACTACACGGAGCTAGTACATCTCTTTGGAGGAGGAGGCGAATGTGGCTATAACATTCCACTAACGGGGCTAGCAATTTTACATGGTGTATTGCATGATTGTGACTTATACTTTTTTAATAATACGAGCCAGCACATTTTCATGCATATGTTCTTATTGTAGTTGGATTGTTCCGGTTACCTTAATGATATATGTTGTTTAACTTACGTACTTGTATATGAATTGATTTGTATGCAATTATATGAATCTTGTTGTTAATGTGTTGCTTATGTTGTTGATGTTGTCACCATCCGTGTTGACTACTTGGTCAGACATCAGATAGACATTTCTCATTAACCTTGCTATATCAACCATCACACTTGTCTCAGACTAATATGTGAGTGTTTTTCGTGTTATCTTACCTTGTTGTTGTGACTTCCACATCTGTGTGGACTACTCCGTCGGAAGTTGTGCATGTGCTTTATGTGGTGTGTTCCTCGCTGAGTTGGGACTGATCCCTTTCAACCTGGAACTCACCTTCACCTTCCTCTCCCTTCGAAGTGTTGGAACCTCTTGTACACATTCCTTGACTCTCTGCATCAGTCACACCCTTGCTACTGATAGAGTTATCTTACTTGCCTCTGTGCGACATCGTGGTCAAGGCATTACCTTACGACCCACTGCTAGGACTCCTACACCAAACGATCTGAGGTCTAATTGGGACTTCTTACCAAGGAGATCCCCTTCACATGTTGGTGGGTACAACATTGTCAACACGGATATGATCTAGTTTCTAACTACTAGCACTGCCTTGGAAGGATATTCTACTCAGTAGAATAAGGAATTAGTGGTTCACGTTGCTGACTTTTCTGTGATTGTGAGACACTTGTATAAGATGGGCACTGATGAAAGACTGCTCCGATATGTTTTGGATTTCAAATGCTCTAGCACCCTCACCGAAGCACATGGAGGAGTGGTGAGACACCACTATGTAGGTAGAGCAACCACGCGGAAGATTCTAAATGCAGGTTTGTGGTGGCCAATGATACATAAGGATTCTAAGGCATATTGTAGGGCTTGTGATGCTTGACAAAGGACAGGGAAGCCATCACAAAGGGATGAATTGCCCTTAAATCCTCTTATTTCATTATAGTTGTTTGAAAAATGGGTGATTGACTTTGTGAGTCTAATTCAACCACTAGGGAAATTGCGGGAACATGATATATTATTACTGCAACTGATTATTTAACAAGATGGGAAGAATCACAACCGATGAAGGACTATAGCGCTGCCACAGCCGCGAAGATCCTCTTTGAGTATGTCTTGACAAGGTTTAGGTGTCCTAAGATATTTGAGAGATAGGAGTACACACTTTCAAAATGAAACTATTGTCTTGATGATGGAATGATTTCAGGTTTATCATCAAAAGAGTACGCCCTATCATCATCAAGAAAATGGTACAGTTGAAGCATTCAATAAAATTCTGGAAAATGCATTGACAAAGGTCAGCAATGCACAGAGGAATGATTGGTATGTGTGCATACCAGCAGTCCTATGGGCATATAGGACAACATGTAAGAAGTTGACAGGACAAACCCTGATTAGGCTTGTCTATGGGATAGAGGTTGTGATTCCCATGAAGTCTATTTTGTCGAGTTTGCAAATTGTAGCATTGACTGATATGGCAGACTGCGAGACTATGGAGGAGCACCTTTCGTAGTTATTGGAGTTAGAAGAAGATAAGGTTTTAGCAGGATTTCACCAATAGGTGAAACAGGAGCATGAAAAGGTATGGCATGATCAACATATTAAATTGTGCACCTTCAAGGTGAATGATTTTGTCTTAGTTTATGATAGCAAGTTCAAGAAGTTCCCTGGGAAGTTTCAAATGCACTGGTGGGGACTCTATGTAGTCAAGGAAATTACAAATGCTGGTGCAGTTTAGCTTGTGAAGCTGAATGGGGAATTATTCTCGGGAAGAGTCAATGGAAGTCGATTGAATTTAAATAAAGGGAATCCTGACCCTGCACAATGACTACATGATGGCAGGATAGTCTTAGTACTCCAGGTAGTTGCAAGGAAGTACAGGAATATAAACTACACTACCGGAAGACTGGGAAAACAAAGTAATGGGGTTGGGTGAGGGAAGCTAGGAGTGCACCAGGAGGGGCTATGCCAAGAGAGCTACACCATCGAGGATGGTGCCTCATAGATGAGACCAAAAATAACTGTTGGGTGCACTGTAGTTGATTCGATGGCACAGATCGCGTTAGGAGGAGTGGGTAGGCTACATTTATGGTGAAAATATTTGACAATCTGCCTCCAAAGATGCATTTATGATTAGAAATTAGAGGGAACAATTAGATTTGAATTTTAAATCACCTATAAATATGGCATGTTGGCCTACAGTAGAACACTTTGCCTTTTGAAAATCGCTTGTGAATTTTCTGTCCTTAAGTCCATGAACCAAGAATATTGGGAGGAACTTATTTCATGGTCGGAGTTCGCAAACTTTCCTTATTAGAACCATAAGATCATCCTTGATAAAATAACTGATCCCACAGAAGTTGTTGTCTCTGAAGTCGTAGCCTGTGAAATTGTGTCGGCAATGGAAGCTACACCGCCTGTGCCTACGACACTGAGGTCACCTAGGCCTAAACAATCCACTATTAAGGAGAAACAGAAGAAACCACAGGCTGTATCGGTGAGGCAGTCACCGAGGAAGAAACCTACGGAGGTTCAAAAGAAAGGAAAGATGGATAAGTCTAAGTAGCCACACAAGCCACTAGATCTGGACAAAGAAGAGCTTCGTGAAGGAGTGGAAGAGTTGGATGTTGAGGAGGGAGAGCCTATAACTAGGCTCTGAAAGTATATCCATCTGTGAAAGGGCAAAGCAAAGGTACCAAACGATCCCAATAACACTAAGTTCACAGTCTCTACACTGCTATTTCCAGAGAAAGTTCCATTTGAAGGTGCACTCTTAGGGTGAAATCCTGCACTCAGAATGGAGGATTAGGATCTAGCTGATCAAGAAAAATTCTTGATGTTGGAAACAAACAAATATTTGGCGAAGATATATTATGATAAAGCCGGGGTCATGCAAGTGGAGCCTATGAAGTGGGTCGTGGGGGTTGAAAAGGTTGGGTTGCTAAACATGCTATGGGTACCGCATTTTAGCAGAACCACTATCAACATGGCATACGTACGCCAATTTCTTACATTGGTTCATGATGGGTGTCTCTAGCTAGGAGAACCCATCCCCATTACAGACATGTTGATCCACCGCATCACAAGGCTTCCCTATCAAGGGGTGGATCTAGCCGAGGAATTTGGAGGCAAGAGTAAGGAAAAGCAACTCATGGATAGAATGAAGAGTGAGTTTGGCTTAGTGAAGAAGTCACGCAGATACTCTATCTGTTCCATAAAACACAAGGCGGTGCAGTTTGCAACCCATATTTTGGCTTGCAAGGTCATGAGAAAGTGTCGCGCAGATGAGGTGCCGATGCTAGTCATTTCATTGGCTGCACAATGCGCGAAGGGGGTACAGTACAACTGGGCACAATATCTCTACAAAGAGTTTTTGTTGAATTGTCGTGAAGCACAAGATGACGACAAGGCATTCCACTATGCCTGGTTGTTTTTGTTAAATTCCCTAATCGCGTGGAGACTACTAGAAGACTGTCAGTTCCCTCTACAAGATGTTGATTTACGAGAGGTCACGAAGTTCACTTCGCTATGGGCTAAAAAGGATCTAGACAAGGTCATGGAGATGAAGATATTCTGGGTGCTGGTCGAGATGATCCTCCGTACGGTGATCATAAAATGGTCAAGGATGTCACCTACCCTGTTTGAGTAGTTGGAGGCCTACACGAAGTTTAAACTGGATTTTCACAACGTATCCATCCACGTGAGACGAGATCCTAAGAAAGTATGGTACAATTTACCGTACCTAGTCAATGAGGCCGATGTGTAGGAGATTGTGGGAAAATGGCCAAGTAAGTGATGGTGTTACGATGGGGTCCTTTGGGTTAGTTTTGGGGAAAAAGCCTAACTTTTGGGGCAAAAGCCCAAGTTTGATGTAAAAAGATGTAAAGTCTCTGAAAATTGTGGTCACGAAGTGCATAGCTAGTTAAGAGTCAAAAAAGGGTTTTGCGCTCCTTTATGTAAGCTTGAGTCGATTTTTTAAAGATCTACCAATGTTCCACGAACCATGGGATTGTATAAGTAGGTGTGTCTTAGAGAGTATAAGGCAAGTAAATGAAGTTTGTCTATGGGTACGAGCAAAGGAGTCTAGCACAAAGAAGCAATCTTAGAGGGGAAAAGGCTTTGTAGCTAAGTGTGAAGAGGCCTAGAGTAGTGTCTGCAGCTAAGTATGCGAACCCCTACAGTAGAGTGGGTAGCGAAGTATTGAGTCTGTAAACCTATATTGAAGATCAATAAAGAAGATTTTTGCATAAATTCTTGTGTTTTAGCTCTTTAACTCTGTTATGTATGATTGCAATATATGTTGTGCTAGAATAACATCTTTGTAAAATAATAATGTATGGATGCGCGACTTTACTTGATCTATATTACTATCTGAATGCAATTAATGTTAATTGATTACGTGAATATCCTAACACTTTTTATTAAAGTTATTAAACATTTAGGTAGATTTGAGTAAATACCGATCCAAGGGTAATCTAGGGTGTGCGTAAATAGCTAATTGGCATGTTCATGGTCTACAAAAGCCATTCGTAGACCTTCGTAGAGTTCTAGAGGTCAATTAAAGGAAGTTACATCGATAAGCCATAAGGGCTTAGAGATCTGTGCAAAGGAAAATCTAGGTCGCAGAAAGACATCACACTAATCTATGGGTGCAGAAACTTGGTTCCAACATCCCCCCATACTGCTTTGGGTGAGACTTCAATCTGCACACCATGGATTGATGCCAAAAGGGTAAGTAGTGTAGGGATTTGTTTGGGGCAACTAACTTTGAACCTAGGTCAAGACCCCCTAAGCCAAAAAATGGTTCAGGTGTTGAGATCGGGATCTGCATAAAGAGATGTTTGATGTCACATCACTAGAATCAGTCCAAGAAGGAAATTGAGAAGTGGTTGGATAAAAAGATCCAAGAATTCATGGTGCAAAAAAATAGGAATCCGCGCCTGAAAAAATAATAGTGGTTGGATATATATTTGCACACAGAAATACACGAAATTTTGTTCTACACCTTCCCGATTGAACTATACAAGTGGATAGCTAAATTGGCAGACGACCAAGGGAGGTGGAAGCTTGATGGCCCAATAGTGTGCACTCCAAAATTAGTGTGGAGGTTGAAAGCTTCTAAACATAAGATCGCGCATGTTGTTGACCATTGGCTTGATCGATTTATAGGAGGATTTGTTACAAAGATCGCAGTCGACACCTCAGTTAGTTACAATGAAGTAGAGTGATGTTTCTTCAAAGGACCATGAGGTAAGTATCTAAGATCTTTGAATACTTGCATTGAGATGTTGTTGTGTGAGAAACAGGTTATACCACTGCCTTGATGTTTGGAGCTACGAGAAGTGGGAAGCTCTTCAGGGATAGGGGAAGAATAGGCCCTGAATATAGCCCATTGATTGAACATCCTATGAGTGACGATGAGGGAGAAACACAGGCTTCACCAAAGAGAATTATCCAGTTGATAAGGAAGCATTTTTCATGAATACCTCATCCATCCACACCACCTCCACCTTCACCTCTTAATGGACCCCGCGTAGTAAAAAATATTGGTAAGCATAAGGCAAGAACAGGTCGCGAGATGAGGCTTAGCGCACAAATAGGAGACTATGAGATGAACCAAGTTATTTTGGATTTGGGGTCTAATGTGAATGTATGGCTTAAACAGACTTGGGAGAGAATGGGGAGACCTACATTGTAGTGGTCACCAATTCAACTGAGGATGGCAAACCAACAAAAAATTATCCCTATGGGATGATTGCAGGGAGTTACGGTAGATATAGAAGGTGTGAGCGCGTTGGCTGATTTTGAAGTGAAAGAAATTTTTGATGACAACAATCCATACCCCACACTCCTTGGAATAGATTGGGATATTGATATGAATGGGGTCATCAAATTGAAGAAGCGGACGATTTCATTTGAAATAAAATTGCTCCATGTTGTAGTACCATTGGACCCTACAGAAGGACTGCGCTATACCAAACCGGTCCGCGACTATGAGGAAAGTGATGATTATTTGGATCAAATCTACAAAATTATGGCGCGATACCAAGATTGGGTTAACCCAACTACTGATGGGTGGATTGCATGGGACCACGAAAATTCTTGTACCTCAGATTCAGATGAAGAGTTGGAACATTGGCAAAATAGGTTGCACGAAGTATCCACATTGCACTGCAACATGATGACCAAATCCTTGCGCTGTGTGTCATCGAAGGTAAGAAATTCACCTTATTATGATGGTTTAACTGATGTAGATAAGTTTTTCGATGCTTTTCAAAGAGAAGTTCCAGAGGATCACCACTTTCAGGCGTTGGATTTGGTACTGCATGCTACACCTGCTCAGTGGTGGGGTACGCACAAAGACAAATTTGATGAGTGGTCTGATTACATGAGGATGATGAGGATGCCATTTGGTTGTCCTAAAGTACAGTTAACTGAGAAATATGATAGTTGGAATGATCTGCGTGATCATTTGGAAAAATGGACTAAAGTGTATAGAACAAAGCCATAGACAGAATGGGATATCTTAAGAGAAGGATTCTTGATGACCTTCAGCTTTGAAGACGAGTTCAAAAGCATTGATTAGGTGCTACAAGAGGTTAAGGCAGTAATCTTCCAAATTCCACAAGATCCTTTGGAACTGGTTCAACTGGATTGGAGCACCAAGTTGTGCCATGTGCTGGAATGCTATAACATGACTATTGAAGGGGAGATGAGGATCCACAGAATATCAGTATCCCAGAAATAGAAGGCCACCGTGAGGTTGAAGGTTCACAGATAAAGATCCTAAATATCACTACATCACTGAAAACTAGGCAGGTAAACATTGGTACTAAAGTGGAGCCTAAATTTGCAAACATTGGGGATTACTGGCATGATGCCACAGTGGATTACGTTGCTGAGTTACTCCACGAGTACCAAGATCTTTTTCCTACAAAATTTTCAGACTTGAAAGGCATCATAGGCAATTTGGGAGTGATGAAAATAACTTTGAAACCAAATGCAAAACCCATTAAGCAAAGGCCATATCGCCTTAATCCCAAATACAAGGAAAGGGTCTCCTTGGAATTGGACAAGATGCTTGAGGCAGGTATTATTGAACCAGTGGAGGAATTTGATTGGGTGAGCCCAATGGTAGTTCAAGAAAAGAAGCAAAATGGAGAGATAAGGATTTGTGTAGATCTAAGAAAGCTTAATGATGCCTGCATCCATGATCCTTTCCAGACACCGTTTACTGATGAGGTACTGGAAAATGTTGGAGGGAAGGAGGCCTACTCATTTATTAATGGGTTCTCTGGATACCATAAAATCAAGATCGTGCCAGAATATAGGACTAAAACAACCTTTCTGGCGGAATGGGGGTGTTTTCAGTACACAGTGATGCCATTCAGACTCAAGAATGCGTCGGCGATATTCCCTTTCGTAGTCATCGCGACGTTCAAAGAATTTATTCATAAATTCTTGGAGGTATACTGTGATGACTAGACAGTGTTTGGGTTGGTCAAGCGCCATATAGCCAGTCTATGATTAATGTTGGATATGTGCCAAAGATATCAAATCGCACTAAACCTAAAGAAGTTCTTGTTTTGTGCCCCCTTTGGGATTTTGTTGGGACATGTGGTATGCAAGCAAGGACTAATGGTGGACCCTACCAAGATCACGGTAATAATCAATTTGGAAGCCCCAAGGAGTGTCAAACAATTGTGCGCAATGCTGGAACATACTGATATTATTGAAAGTTCATCAAAGCTTATGCCTAGATTATCGCGCCCATGGAAAACTTTTTGAAGAAGGACGCTACATTTTGTTCGGATGAAGAACATTAGCGCAGGATGTGTTGAAGGAAAAGATGGTCACCGCATTGATCTTGGTCTTCCCGGATTGGAAGAAGGAATTCCATGTGCACGTTGACGCCTTGTGTATTGCGTTGGGAGCAGTGCTAGCATATATTGGCAAAGAAGAAATGGAACAGCCTATAGCATTTGCAAGCAAAAATTTATCAAAGGCTGAGAAGAACTACTCAATGACAGAGTGTGCGTGATTGGCTATGGTATATGTGCTCCAAAAATTTAGACACTATCTATTGGGCAGACATTTCAAGATGTACACAGACCACTCTACCTTGAAGTACCTAGTTAATAAGCCTATGTTGGGGGTAAAGATATGCAGATGGTTGTTGTTGTTTCAAGAATACGACTTTGAGGTAATTATCAAGCTAGGGAGGTTGAATGCAGGACCTGACCATTTGTCGTGAATTGAAACGGGGGAGGAACCTATTAATTTGGAGGAAAAGGTTGCCCAATGTGCAGATCTTCACAATGCGCATAGCGGACAACCACTTTGAATACATTATCCACTTTTTCACCACAAGGATAGCTCCAGAAGGCTACACCCATCAACAGAGGAAAGAATTGGTAGTACGCGCAGTTGATTTCTCAGTAATTTCCATAAATTTGTATAAGATGGGATCAAACGAGATACTCTGATGATATGTGCCTGATTTTGAATGAAGTAGCATCCTCCCTGAACCTCACGAGGAGTTGTGGGAGGACATTACGTAGGAAAAGCAACAACGCAGAAGGTTTTGCGCACTGGGTTGTGGTGGCCTACGTTGCATAAAGATTCTAAACTCTATTGTAGGGCATGCGATGCATGTCAGAGAATGAGAAAACCATCACGGAGGGATGAGCTGCCATTAAATCCTCGGTTGTCCTTGCAGCCATTTGAGAAATGGGCAATCGAATTTGTGGGACCGATCTGACTAGATAGGCGGAAGCACAACCTGTGAAGGACTGTACAGGGGAAACAACAGTGAAGTTCTTATTTGAATATTTCTTAACTAGGTTTGGTTGCCCAAAGTTATTGATGAGTGATCACGATACGCACTTCCTCAATGAAAAATTAGCGTGGTGGCAGAGGAGTTCCAGGTGTATCATCAGAAAATAACACTATGTCACCCTCAGGCTAATGGAAGTAGTGGAGACCTTCAATAAGATATTGGAGAATGCACTTACAAATATTTGCAACGCATAGCAGAATTATTGGGACGTGCGCATATCGGCAGTATTATGGGCATACAGGATTGTTGGATTGGGGTCCCCTCAGGTCAATTTTGGGGTAAAAGCCCAAATTTTGTTGTATAAAGATGTAAAGTCTCCACAAGTTTATGGTATCAGAGTGCATAGATAGTTAAAGTGTCATAAAGGGTTTTACCCTTCTTTTATGTATGTTGAGTTGGCTTTTGAAGATCTACCTGTATAAATAGGTGTGTCTTAGATAGTTTAAAGCATAATGGAAATGGAGAAGTAATGTTTTGGTCTATGGGAGAAGTCTAAAGAGTTAGCAAAGAAGAGTAGGAAGAAAGGCTCTATAGCTGTGTGTGCAGAGGCCTAGAGTAGAGTTCGCAGCTGAGTGTGTGGACCCTTGCAGCTCAGTTCGCAGGGAAGTCTTGAGTCTATAAGCAGAACTAAGTATTAATAAACAAGATTATTACATAAATACTTGTGTTTATCTCTTTAATTCTATTTATATGAATGCAGCTTATGTTATAATGGGTTTATGAAATAATGATGTATTGATGTGCAACTTTACACGACTTATATTGTTATATGAACACAATTATTGTTAACTGTTTATGCTAAGATTATATTGTTCTATGTTGAAATTATCGAACACTTAAGATAATCGGAGTAATTATTGGGTTATACGTAATCTTTGATGCGCGTAAGTAGTGGATTCACCTATTCAGTGTCTGCAAAATATAGTCACAAGCAGTCACGAATGTATAGAAGTTGATTAAGGGTAGTTATATTGATAATCCCTAAAGGCTTACTGATCTGCGCGAAGAAAAATTTAGGGCATAAAATGACATCACGCTCATCTCTGGGTGCGGAAACTTGGTTCTAGCATCCCCCGTACTACTTCAAGTGAGACTTAAGTCCACGCTCCACGGATTGATGCCAAAAGGGCCAATAGTGTAGGGATTTGTTTGGTGAAACTAACTCTGAACTTGGGTCAAGACCCACTAAGCCAACAAATGGTTCTGTTGTCGGGACCGAGATCTGCATAAAGAGATGTGTGATGTCACATCATTAGAATCTGACCAAGAAAGAAATTGAGGATTGATTGGATAGAAAGATCCACAAATTCCTGGCGCAAGAAAAAAGAAACCCACGCTTGACGAAAGAATAGTGGTTGGATAGATACCTATACACAGAGATACACGAGATCTTCTTCTGCATCTTCTTGATCAAACTATACGAGTGGATCACTAAATTGGCAGACGACCAAGGAAGGTGGAGCCTTGACGATCTAATAGTGTGGACCTCGGGGCTATTATAGAGATTGGAAGTTTCTGAAGATAAGCTCGCATGTGCAATAGATCACTAGCTTGATTGAGTCATAGGAGAATTCGTGACAGAATTCACGGTTGATACCTCACTTAGCTACATCGAAGCAGAGCGACGCTTTTTCAAGGTACTGAAAGTTAAGTATTTGAGATCCTTGAATACTTGGATTAAGATGCTCTTGTGTGAAAAGCAGGTTATGCCATTACCTTGAAATACATGAGAGCTTCTTCTGCACCCTCCCGATCGAACTATATGCATGGATCGCTAAACTGGCAAACGACCAAGGAAGGTGGAAGCTTGATGGTCCACTAGTGTGGACCCCAGAGCTAGTACGGAGGTTGGAAGCCTCTAAAGATAAGCTCACGCGTGCTTTTGATCACTGGTTTGATTAAGTCATATGAGGATTTGTGAAATAATTTGCGGTCGATGCCTGAGTCAATTACAACGAAGCAGAGTGACGCTTTTTCAATGGACCACAAGGTAAGTATCTGAGATCTTTGAATACTTGGATTAAAATGCTCTTGTGTGAAAAGTGGTTTATGCCATTACCTTGATGTTTGGAGTTATGTGAAGTGGAAAGTTCTTCAGGTACAGAGGGAGAACATGCCCTGAAAATAGCCTGTTGATCGAGCCTCCTTTGAGTGACAATAAGAGAGCAGCACAAGCTTCACTGCAGAGTGTTATCTAGTTAATAAGGCAAGGGTTTCTACGAGTACCTCATCCATCCACACCACCTCCACCTTCACCTCCATAGCATACACCTTCTCCCACTCCACCACCACCTTTGCCACCATTCAATATGTCAAATACGATGAAATTGCTCATTTTCAAGGACTTGGGAAATGAGGACTCGGACCAGTTTTGGTTCGTTGCGAAGGCCACATCAACAACACAGAATATTACAGATGATCATATGAATAAAGCATAGTTGGTTACTTCTCTACAAGATCACACATTGACATGTTACATCAAGTACTGCACTAATAACCTTATGGCGTCTTTAGCAGACACCCAGACTTCTTTGAACAAGGAATTCAGTAGGCCTAAGTCTAAAACAAAGTCGGTAGTGGGGTTCAAGGAAATAGAGATGAGGATCATTGAAACATCCTAGGAGCTGGATCAGAGACTGAAGTGCATAATCCGTGAAGCCAATATCAATCTCACAAATAGTCAGCACCTCGACTAGTTTATAGTCGTACTCCTACCTCACTTAAGGATTTCTCTGTCACAAAAAATGATAGGAATGCAAGCGGAAACGCTAGAGATCGAAATGAGAATACTCAAGACATCTATCCAAGATGCAACATTGGGAGTTCAACAAATTCATGCATAGTTGCAGAACCTCTGCTTGGAGTCTGAGAGCTTGAAAAAGGAGAAAGTGACTATGCTAAAGGTGTGCGAAGAAGTTTGGTGCCTCAAGTGTAAGAACTGAGGGCATGATAAGGATCATTGCCCTGTTTTCATGAATTATATGGCTAGAGGAGGGCCCATGCCTCTTAGGCATGAAACCCCAACATGACCAAGTATAGGGCCCACGTTGTGGTGCGCTATCTATCAAGTAGTAGGAAAACACGTAACAGATAATTTCCACTAACAACAAAAAATTGTACAAACGTCGCAATAGTTATTCTGCAACTTCTGTAAATTGATAGGCCATGATGAGCGTAACTGTCATAGATATGAATTAATGATGGAAAAAACACCTACGTATCGGATGCAAACAAAAACTTGGCCTTTGGATCAAGGAGTCGAGCAAGCGCACAGAAGATATCAAGGATGCAAACGAGGCCGGGGAGGAGGAGGACCTTGTAGAGGTCAAGGGAAAGTTATTTTCTATAATTACAGAGTGCCAAAATACTACGTGTGTGAGTGTAGGAGCCAGACATGCCCATCGCTAGTATTATACTCAGTTTGACCACGCAATAGAACAATTCCCTATATTGATAGTTAAAATGAAGGAGAAGAAGGTGTAGCCTCAACAACCTAGTCAGAACCTACAGATGATGAGAGCAGAGCCTCGCGAAGAGGATTCCAATGTAAATATCGTGTTGCGAAGTGGTGTGACAACTGGTGATGATAAGGGAAGACAACCTGAAGAAGGTGGATGGGTCTGCAAGGCTTCAAAAAAATAAGTCGGCTTTGATCTGGAACGCGCAAAAGAAATGTTTATGGAAGAAAAGAAAAGCTTTGTTGAAGCCTCTACCTCAGGAAGTCGGGATAGGCTATCTGAAGAAGTTGACCCCTCTATGCTTACTACTTTCTTGGAGACTTGCATGAAACTATTGTGCCATAGCAGGCCTGTGAAAGGATTACAAGATTTGATAAACAAATGTGATGGCAGGGATAATGCTTATGATGGGCACTGCGAAGTCAAAAAGATCATCAAACATAAGACGAGAAAAGGACATGAGATGAGGCTCGGCGCTCAAATACGAGATGGATAAAGTTATTTTGGATCTATGGTCAAACACGAATATTTTGCCTAAACAAACTTGGGAAAAGATAGGGAGGTCTGCGCTACATTGGTCTCCAATTCAATTAAGAATGGAAAATCAATAGAGGATTATCCCTATGCAGAGATTTCATGGAGTAAATGTAGATATAGAAGGTGCGAGTGCATTGGCTAACTTTGAAGTGATAGAGATTGTTGATGATAGCAATCCATATCCTGTGCTCCTGGGAATTGATTGGGTTATCAACATGAATGGGGTCATCAATTTGAAGAAACAAACAATGTCATTTGAAAGGAAAATGCTCTGCGTGGTAGTACCATTGGACCCTGCAAAAGGGCCGCACTACACTGAACCGGTCCGCGACTATGAGGAAAGCGATAATGATTTGGACTAGATCTATAAGATAACAATACGAAACCAAGATTGGGTTAATCCAATAGCCGATGGACAAATTGCATGGGACCGTGAAAGCTATTGTACATCAGATTCGAATGAAGAATTGGAGCACTGGAAGAATAGGTTACACAAATTTTCTACACTGCGATGTAATATGATGACTCAATCTTTGCACTGTGTATCATCGAAGGTAAGAAGTTTGCTTTATTATGATGGTCTAACTGATGTGAATAAATTTCTGGATGCACTTGAAAGGGAAGTACCTGAGAAGCATCACTTCAAAGTGCTGGATGTGACGCTACATGCTATGCCTGCACAATAGTGGCGTACACATAAAGACAGTTTTGAAGAATGGTGCGACTATAGGAGGATGATGCAGATGCGATTTCATCTCCCCGAGGTATGGTTGACTGAGAAGTATGATGGGAGAAATTATCCACGCGATCATTTGGAAAAATGGACTAAGGTTTATGGAGCATAGCTCCACCATGGCACCATAGAATGGGATATCTTAAGAGAGGGGTTCATGAGGACGTTCAGCTTTGAAGATGGATACAAAAGTATTGATGAAGACTACAGGAGGTTAAAGTAGCAATATTCAAGCTTCCTAAGGTTCCCTTGGAACTGATTCAACCGAATTGGAGCACCCAGTTGTGCCATGCCCTAGAATGTTATAATACGACTGCTAAAGGAGAGGATGAGGATCCAAGGAATATTAACATCCCCAAAGCAGAAGGCACCGCGAAGTAGAGAGACCACAGATAGAGAACCCTGACATCATTGTGCCACTGAAAACTAAGCAGGTAAACATTGGTACAGAAGTGGAACTGAAGTTTGCAAAGATAGGGGATTATTGGGATGATGCTACTATGGACAAAATCACTGAGTTGCTCCACAAATATCAGGATTTATTCCCTACCAAATTTTCGAACTTAAAATGGTGATTTGGGAGTGATGAAAATAACTTTGAAACAGGTCGTGAATCCTGTTAAGCAGAGGCCATATCACCTTAATCTCAAATACAAGGAAAAGGTTCTCTTAGAGTTGGACAAGATGCTTGCAGCAGGTACTATTGAACCAATGGAGGATTCTGATTGGGTGAGTCCAATGATCATCCAGGAAAAGAAGCAGAAGGATGAAATAAGGATTTGCGTAGATATCAAGAATCTCAATGATGCTTGCATTCATGATCCTTTTCCAATTTCATTCACGAATGAAGTACTAGATAATGTTGGCGGGCAGGAGGCCTATTCATTCACTGATGGGTTCTTAGGATACCATCAGATAAAGATCACGCCAGAAGACAGGACTAAGACCACCTTCATGACAGAATGGGGATGTTTCTGGTATACATTGATGCCTTTTGGACTTAAGAATGCACCTGTGATCTTCTAGTGCATGGTCATCGCAGCATTCAAAGAGTTCATTCACAAGTTCTTGGAAGTCTATTTCGATGATTAGACAGTGTTTGGGCTAGTCAAGTGCCATGTAGATAGTCTGTGCTTAATGTTGGATACATTCCGAAGGTATCAGATTGCGCTAAACCTAATGAAATGTTTTTTTTGTGTCCCCTTTGGGATCTTGCTGGGTCATGTGGTATGTAAACAAGGAATCATGGTGGACCCTGCAAAGATTGTGGTAATAATTAATTTTGAGGCGCCAACGAGTGTTAAACAATTGCACGCTAGGCTGGGCCATATTGGATATTATCGAAAGTTCATCAAAATTTATCCTCAGATTACCTCGCTTATGGAAAAGTTACTGAATAAGGAAGCTACATTTTGTTGGGATGAAGAATGTCAGCACATCCTAGATGTGCTGAAGGAGAAAATGGTCACTGCACCTATACTAGTCTTACGAGATTGGAAGAAGGAGTTCCACGTGCATGTAGATGCCTCATGTATTGCACTAGGAGTAGTCCTGACAAAAGATGGCGAAGGAGAATTGGATCACCCTATAGCATTTCCAAGCAGGAAATTGTCTAAGGCTGAAAAGAATTACCCAATGACAGAGCATGAAAGGTTGGCTGTGGTGTACGTGCTGCAGTAGCTCAGACGTTACTTGCTAGGCAGACATTTTAAAATGTACACAAACCATTCTGCATTGAAATATTTAGTCAATAAGCCTGTGTTTGGGGGGGGGGGGGGGGGGGGTGGGATATGCAGATGACTATTGTTGTTTCAGAAGTATGAATTCGAGGTGATGGCGAAGCTAGGAAGGTTGAATGCAGGGCCAAACCATCTGTCACACATTGAAACGTGGGAGGAGCCTATCAACATGGAGTAAGGGCTACCTGATTCACAACTCTTCATGGTGCACGTAGCAGATAATCACTTTGCGGACATTATCCACTTTCTGACCATGGGGACAACTCCAGAGGGATACACCAATCAACAGAAGAAATAATTGGTGGTGTGCACGATAGACTTTTCAATTATTGCAGGCCACTTGTATAAGATGGGCTCAGATGAAATACTTTGACACTATTTGCTTGACTTTGAAAGAAATATTATCCTCGCTGAAGCTCATGGAGGAGCTGCAGGAGGACATTATTTAGGAAAAGCAATGAAGCAGAAGATTTTGGACACCAAGTTGTGGTGGTCGATGCTGCATAAGGATTCTAAGGCATATTGCAGGGCATGTGATGCATGTTAGAGAATGGGGAGGCCATCACGAAGCGATGAGATGCCTTTGAATCCACGGGTGACATTGCAGCCATTTGAGAAATAGGCAATTGATTTTGTAGGGATGATTCAGCCTCCATGCAAGAAGACAGGCAAGCGATATATCATCACCACGACCAAATATTTGACCAAATGGGAGGAGGCACAACCTATGAAAGACTGTACAGGGAAACAACAGGGAAATTTCTTTTCGAATGTGTGTTGACCAGGTTTGGTTGCTCAGAGGTATTGATGAGTGATCGTAGTATACATTTTCTCAATGAAACGATCAGTGCACTGACAAAGGTGTTCCAGGTTTACCATCAAAATATTACGCCATACCATCCTTAGGCCAATGGAACAGTTGATACTTTTAATAAGATATTGGAGAATGTGCTGACGAAGGTTTGCAACATGTAGCGAAATGATTGGGAAGTGCATGTACCAGTAGTGTTATGGGCATATAGAACTACTTGTAAGAAGCTTACGGGTCAGACACCTTTTAGGTTGGTCTATGGTGTAGAAGCTATAATTCTTGTGGAATACATTATGCCTAGTCTATGCATAGAGGTTTCATAGTAATGGCAAACCGCAAAGCCTTAGAAGAAAGGCTCACATAGCTAACAGAGCTCAAGGAAGATAGGTTTTTGACTGGATTCCATCAACAGGTTTAGAAGGGATGTGAAAAAGCTTGGCACGATCGACACATCAAATTGTGCACCTTCAAGGTAAATTATTTAGTTTTATTATATGATAGTAAGTTTGATAATTTTCCAGGAAAATTTCAGATGCATTGGCTGGGGCCATATGTTATCAAAGAGATTATAGATGGTGGAGTAGTTCAGCTTGCAAAGTTGAATGGAGATCCATTTCCGAGAAGGGTAAATGGAAGCCGATTGAATCCATACACCGGGGATCTAGCCCAATGACTACTTGACAGTAACACAATATTAGCACTCCGGGAAACAACAAGGAGACATGGGACTCTAGACTACATTGCCCGGTTGGTAGAGCTACGCGATAAGGGGTCTACGTGAAAACGAATGTTGTCATAGTATCAGTAGAAGAAACCAGAAAGTAACCATTATAGTCATTCTTCATGATTTGACTACCATGAGATAGTTAAGAGGAGGGGGGGCAGTATTTAAGGCATTTAAGACTGAAATATTTGAAGATATGCTGCCAAATCAACATTTATGGATGGATTTTGGGGGGAACAGTCAAATTTGAATTCGAAATTGCCTATAAATTACGCATGGCCATCAAGCGAAAAACACTTTGCATACTTGAAACTGCGTTGTGTTGTCGATACCTTATGAATCACTCATATTGGGAGGATTTATTTGCAAGCCCTGCATTTTCCAAGTTATCAGAGGTAAATCAAGCATTCATCCTGGAAAAGATGCTAGGACCAAGCCCTACGGAAACTATGAGTACTGGTGGAGATGTCGCTTCTAAGGGAGCAGTTCTAAAAGTTGTGAGCATGGAAACTCCAACTGCTGTGCCTATAGCACCGAGGTCGCCTAGGCCAAAGCCAACACCAATGAGAAAAGTCCCCAAACCTAAGAAGGACAAGCAGAAGAATTCCATGTCGGTGCGCAAGTCACCGAGGAAGCATGTAGCCACCCAAGCTCAGAAGAAAGATAAACCGAGCGCGAAAGAGAAGGGAAAAGTGGTGGACTTGGAGGCTGAAGAGGGCACAGAGGACATCGACATTGAGGGGGTGGATCTAACATCCAAGTTTCCAGATTACATCCCTCCACACAAAGGGACAGTGAAGGTTCATAAGGACCCATATGTAGGAAAATTCATCCTTAATACACCCCTACTACTGGAGAACATCACGTTTGAAGGTCCACGCTTGGCGCAGATTCTCCACCTCAAGCTAGAATATTGGGATCTGGCAGACCATGAGAGGTTCCCCCACTTTTCCACATAAAATTACATGAAGAGGGTGTTCTACAAAGAATCTGGTGTCACTGTGTTGGAGCTAGTGGAGTGGATTTGCAGAGTGAATCAGTCGGGGTTGTTGAACTTGTTGTGGGTGCCCCACTACCATCGCTCCAATATCAACTTGATTTCCATTAAGCAGTTTTTAACCCTGTTGCATGACGGTTGTTTTTGGCTGAGCACACCAATCCCCATCACCGATATTTTGATCCATCAGATCACGCCATGGCCGCACTCATGGTTGAATCTGTCCAAGGAGTTTGGCGGAAAGACAAGTGAGTGCGACCTTGCAAAGAAAATAAAATGAAGGATAAATTCAAGCTCAAGAAGAGGCCGCGCGAGTAATATATAAAATCAATCACTGACCTCACGGTGAAGGTTGCCACACAGATCCTTGTGGGAAAAGTTATGAGAAAATTACGGGTGGACGAAGTTCTGGCACCAATGATTTCTTTGGCTTCCTAGTGCGCAGAGGGTGTACAGTTCAACTGAGCGCGCTACCTTTGTAGTGAGTCCCTCGCAAACTGTCAAGAGGTGCAGGAAAAGAGTAAAACATTCCATTATTTGTGGTTGTTGCTCTCCATTGTGCTCGTCGCTTGGGATCTGTACGAATTTCCTCCTGTGGATAAGGATTTGCTAGAGGCTGCAAAGTTTGCATCTCTCTAGGCCACAAAAGATGTTCTCTGGGTCACAGAGACAAAAGTATTTTGGATGCTAATGGAGGCAAGCATTCGCATGGACATCAAATAGAAGCTACGGTTGTCACCAACCATGTTTGAACAGCTTTCAGGGTATGCGGAGTTCAAAGCTGACTTCCACCACGTATACATCCGGGTACAGAAGGATCTGCAGCAAAAATGGTTTGACCTACCCTACCTCGCGACAGATGATGCTATTAAGGAGGTCATCAAGCGTTGGCCGACAAAGTAGCACTCTCTATCTGATCTAGCCAGGAGAAGAAGAAGAAGGAAGTGGTCAAGAATAAGGTTCATCAGTTGGCTGAGAAGTCAAAAAAAGAGGCTGAGGAGAAGGCCCAGGTGGAAGCGGAGCACACCACGATGCAGCAGGACGAACAAGAAGAGTGCATCTCCAAGTGGAGTGATAAGTCTCTGTCACGCCAAACGAAGGAGGAAGAGAAGTCAGACCAGGGTGGCGGTGGTCAGGAGGAGCAATAAATCAATCCATTCTAGGTCAAAAGATATAGGGAACAGGGAAAGCAAGGATCATGGAAGACGTCCAAGGCGACAAATAGTGACCTGCACGAGATAGGCAACAAGGTGTAGGATACTACAGTAGAACTACTGCAACAACAATAGCAGACATTGAACACCATCTAGAAGGATCTACGCAAGATGCAGATTCAGACGACTAGAATCTAGGTAGGCGTAGGGCAGAGCAGCACTGCAACAACAAGTTTGGCACCGAGGACCAATCAGGTAGCTGAGATGCTTTGATCACTGGACCTCCAAGTAGTCATGTTGCCGGATGGATCTTTGAGTGCAGAGGTAGTTTATGACAAGTCCATAATGATTTCTTTGAAGAAAATTGGCCTCAACCTTGTCGCACTCCCGAATGAGTACCTGCACACACTGCAAGCGGGAGTGATAGTAGAATTCAAAGCTCGGGAGTAGCATGCACTTAGCCTCATCAACAACTATAGAGTGAACAACGAAAAATTGTTCACTGAGAAGTTAGAGGCGCTAGAGGCACAGAATTACCAGCTTGCATCCGTGGTAGCAGAAGCCTCCAGAATAGTGCCCAAACTACATATACCAGAGGAAGAACCGTTGGAGGCAAAGATTAGAAAGCTCGTTGTAGGCATGTGCGATGCCAAGATAGAAGTGGCTAGAGTTTAGTTTGAGCTAAACTTGAATATAGAATAATTATAGTTGAAGTCGCAACATTCAACTCTGCCAGAGATAAGGGAACAGCGCGAAGCTCCTGTGAAGGATGGAGTAGTGACGGTGGATGTAGCGGTGGTAGAATTCACCATGATTTTTGAGCAAGCAATGGAGGCAGTCACAACTCTGCAGGAAGAACCCACCCTGCAGGCCTGGAAGGAAAAAGCTTGCGAACTCCAGCAACAGTATGATGAAGTAAGGTCAACGACATGCACCATTGCTACTGCACAACGCCTTGCTAAGTTGCAGGAGGCGAGATAGTTGTTTACACAGATGGAAGTAGAACAGAAGAGAGAGGTAGTTCCCAAGGCCATATTAGGGCCTTGGTTGGATGAGGCCTACATTGTCTTTGCTAACGTTCGGGAGAAATTGGAAAATTTACAAAGTACATAGTAGAAAATCAAGGAGGCTAGTGCAGGATCGACAACAGAGCAGCTGGTGGAACAAATCAAGCAAGCAGACGTGCAGACCGCAATTGAGGTAGAAGTAGCACGAGTGGAACTGGGGGATCTTCACAGTAAGATCTCTGCACCAGCAGAGTGACTCGAGGGAAATTCACGAGCTTTGTGTTGGAGGCCTATTGGGATGGGGTCCCTTAGGGTCAATTTTGGGGCAAAAGCCCAAGTTTTGTTGTATAAAGATGTAAAGTCTCCACAAGTTGTGGTCGCGAAGGTCATAGATAGTTAAAGTGTCATAAAGGGTTTTGCCCTTCTTTTATGTAAGTTGAGTCGGCTTTTGAAGATCTACCCATGGTCCACGACCATGGGATTGTATAAATAGTTGTGTCTTAGAGAGTCTAAGGCATAATGGAAATGGAGAAGTAATGTTTTGGTCTATGGGATAAGTCTAAAGAGTTAGTGAATAAGAGTAGAAAGAAAGGCTCTGCAGCAGTGTTCATAGAGGCCTAGAGTAGAGTCTACAACTGAGTGCATAGACCCCTACAGCTGAGTGCATAGGGAAGTCTTGAGTTTGTAAGCAGAACTGAGTATTAATAAAGAAGATTATTACAAAAATACTTGTGTTTATCTCTTTAATTTTGTTTATATGAATGCACCTTATGTTATAATGGGTTTATGAAATAAGGATGTATTGATGTGTGACTTTACACGAGTTATACTGTTATATGAACACAATTACTATTAAATGTTTACGTGAAGATTATCTTGTTGTATGTTGAAATTATTGAACACTTAAGCTAATCGTAGTAATTATTGGGTTATACGTAATCTTTAATGTGCATAAGTAATGGATTCACCTATTTAGGATCTGTGAATGACATTCATAAATGTTCATAGAGGTATAAAAGCTTATTAAGGGTAGTTATATCGATAAGCCCTAAAGGATTATTGATCTGCGCAAAGGAAGATTTAGGGCATAAAATGACATCACACTCATCTATGGGTATGAAACTTGGTTCCAGCATCCCCCCATACTACTTCAGGTGAGACTTCAGTCCATGCTCCATGGATTGATACCGAAATGGCCAGTAGTGTAGGGATTTGTTTAGAGAAACTAACTCTAAACCTGGGTCAGGACCCACTAAGCCAACAAGGAGTACTTGCAAAAAGCTAACAGGCTAGACGCCTTTCTAGTTGGTCTATGGTGTAGAAGTTGTGATTCCTATGGAATATATCATGCCTATTTTATGCATAGCAGTCTTCATAGGGATGGAGGACCATGTAGCCGTGTAAGAACGGCTCACACAGTTGATGGAGCGCGAAGAGGACAAGTTCTTGGCTGGATTTCATCAACAAGTACAAAAGGAACATGAAAAGGCATGGCACGATTGACACATCAAGCTGCGCACATTCAAGGTAAATGAATTGGTTTTATTATATGATAGTAAGTTCACTAAATTTCCAGGAAAGTTTCAGATGCACTGGTTGGGGCCATATGTCATCAAAGAAATCACAGATGGGGGCATGGTTTAGCTCGCAAATCTTAACGGAGAACCTTTTCTAGGAAAAGTGAAAAGGAGCCAGTTGAAGCCGTATGCAAGAGATCTGGCTCAATGACTACATGACAGTAGCACAGTCTTAGTGCTCCAGGTAGTTGCAAGGGAGCGCGGGACTATAAACTACACTGCCCAGTTTTGGGAGCTACGTGATAGAGGGGCTGCGTGAAAAAGGGTGATGTCACAGTACCAGAAGTGGTGCGAAGGGAGATGTGCTATGGAGGGAGATATCGTGCAGCACAGCCCGAAAATGATCGTTAGGGTCACTATTCATGATTTAAAATCCATGAGATGGTTAAGAGGAGCTCAATATGAAAATCACAGAACTAGAGCTTAAGTCACAGCCTTCAACTCCACCAAAAGTTAGGGAACAACGGGAAGCTTCTATCAAGGAAGGGATAGCTACTGTGGATGACGTTGTTGTTAACTACACGATTTTATTTGAAAATGCCATCGAAGTGGTGATGGCCCTGCAGGAAGATCCCACCGTGTATATTTCGAATTCAAATATCTGTGAACTCCAGCAGTAGTACAATGAAGTTAGGGAAACAGCGCGCACCATTGCTACAGCACAACGCCTCGCCAAGTTGTAGGAGGCAAAGCAAATTCTTGCACAGGTGGAAGAAATGCAGAGAAAGGAAGTAGTCCTTAAGGCCAGGTTGGCTCCTTGGTTAGACGAAGCCTACCTAGTCTCGGCCAACATACAGGAAACATCGGTGAACTTGCAGCTTACACAATAGAAGATCAAGCGAGTCGGTGAAGGACCAACCATAGAGCAACTGGTGGAGCAAGTAAAGCAGGAAGCCACGTAAAGCACGGCTGAAGTCGTGGTTGTACAAGTAGAGCTGGGGGATCTTCGCAGTAAGATCACTGCGCCAGCCGAGTGACTCAAGGGCAAGTCACGACCTTTGTGTTACAACCTATTGGGATGGGGTCCCCTGGGTTAGTTTTGTGGCAAAAGCCGAAGTTCGATGTGAAACGTTGTAAAGCCTTCGTAAATTATGGTCGCAGAGTGCGTAGCTAGTTAAGAGTCAAAAAAAGGTTTTACCCTCCTTTATGAAATCTTGAGTCAGATTTTTGAAGATCTACCCATGGTCCCCGGACCATGGGATTTCATAAATAGGTGTGTCTTAGAGAGTCTAATGCAAGTAATTGAAGTCTGTCTATGGGTACGAGTGAAGGAGTCCAATGCAAAGAAGTGGTCTTAGAGGGGAAAAGGCTCTACAACTGAGTGCGTAGAGGCCTAGAGTAGTTTCCACAGCTAAGTGTGCAGACCCATGCAACTGAGTGTGTATGGAGGTATTGAGTCTGTAAACCTATATTGAAGATCAATAAAGATGATTGTTGTAGAAATTATTTTGTTTTAGCTCATTACCTCTGTTATGTATGATTGCAATATATGTTGTCCCGGAATGATGCCTTTATAAAATAATAATGTATGGACGTGCGACTTTACTTGATCTATATTACTATCTGAATGCAAGTAATGTTAAGTGATTACACGAAGATCCTAACACTTTCTATTAAAGTTATTAAACACTTAGGTAGATCTAAGTTAATATTGATCCAAGGGTAATCTAGGGTGTGCGTAAATAGCTAATTGGCATGTTCAGGGTTGCAAAAGCCAATCGTAGACCTTCGCGGAGGTCTAAAGGCCAATTAAAGGAAGTTACAACAATAAGCCATAAGGACTTAGAGATATGCGTGAAGGCATATCTAGGTCACAGAAGGACATCACACTGATCTCTGAGTGTGGAAACGTGGTTCCATCATACCGCCATACTACTTCGGGTGAGACTTCAGTCTGTGCACTACAAATTGATGCCAAAAGGGCCAATGGTGTAGGGATTTGTTTGGTGCAACTAACTTTGATCCTGGGTCAGGACCCCCTAAGCCAACAAGCATCAGCCATCAGATCTCAGCATAGGAACAAGCAAGGTCGGAGAAATTTCCTTCGTGTAGGCCACAGTAACACATAAGTAAAAGGAAGTTGAGTAGGTTGCCACTTGAGAGAAAGTGTCACAGAAAAAGAAGGAAATTGCTAACAAGAAGCGTGTCGTGAAGGAGGCCACATTGGAGGTTGAGGAGTCTGCTTCTCAACATATTTCGGACAAGGAAGGGTCCGAGGAGGAAGGAGGTGATGGTGAGGAGTAGAGCACTCCTTTTAGAATCAAAAAGCACCAAAAGGAGACAACTTCCAAACCGAGGAAGAAGAATAAATTGGACAAGCACATACAAGTAGATCCAATGGTCCTCACTAAGGGGGACTTGAATATGATCAGACATAAGTTCCATGATACAATGACTAAACTATGGCAACAATTCAAACAAAAGTACCAGTAGGCATAAGGGAATGTGCAGAAGGATCTACGCAACTTACGTATTCAAACAGGTCAACTTCAGGTGAGCGTGGGACAGGTGAGCAAGATTTAAGCGAGCTTGCAGCAAGCGAGCATGACTGTGCTCAAAACAAATAGGGCTCTGGACCTTAGAGTCTTTCCATTACTAGAGGGATCACTGTTCACAGCATCAGATGAAGCAAACACCCAACTGAGACATATCAAGGATGTGGGTGTCAACTTAGCCACGCTGCCTATTCAAACCCTCCACATGCTTCATCAAGGGGTATCATACGAGCTCAGGATCAGGGAGCAGTGTGCGTTATTAGTTATTAGTGGGGTAAAGATGAACAATGAACATATCTTTGCTGAAAAGGCTTAGGTGCTGAAGGAAAAGGAAGAACTGCCCACAGATAGCTAGAGCTTGGAGGTAGAAATAACACAAGCATGTAAGACATTGCCGGAACTTCACATTCCAGAAGATGCAACAACAGTAGCGAAGATTCAGAAGTTGGATGTTGTAGTCCAAGAATCAAATGATGAGATTATATGAGTAACATTTGAGCTCCAAATGAAGATTTTGGAGCTAGAATTGAAATTGCAACCAACCACTCCACCAAAAGTCTGGGAGCAGTGCGTAGTAGCCTTCAGGGAGAGCATGGCCACTTTGAATGCAGCAGTCACAAACTCCACATTGATATTCAAATAGGAAATGGAACTATGGATGACTCTGCAGGAGGACCAAAACCTACATAAACTTGGCACAGATATCTGGGAGATGGAGCACAAGTTTGATGAAATCAGGGCGACTATGTGCACTTTGGCGCCAGTCCAGCGCTTCGTTCACTTGATAGAAGGAAAACAACTTGAAATGCAGATTGAAGAGTTGCAAAGGAAAGAGGTCATCTTAAAGGCCAGAATACAACGATGGATAAAGGAAGCTAGCCAACTTACTCTATCAGTCCAAGAGAAGTTGAAGAGACTTCAACAGACACAAAGGATGATGCGCCTCGTGATGGAAGGCCTGACTATAGAAGATATGGTAGAGGAAGTGCAGCAGGCTAAGATGCAAGGTTCTGCTAACATGCAGGTGTTGAAGGTGGAGTTCAACAACCTCTACAACAAGAAAGATGCATCATTTGAGTGACTCGAGGGTGAGTCACCCAATTTGTGTTGGGGGCCTATTGGGAAGGAGTCCCTAGAGTCAATTGTGTCAATTTTGAGTAAATTTTGTAGTTTCTTTTTGTAACAAATTTAAAGTCTCTACGAAATATGGAAGAAAAGCGCAACGCTAGTAGATATCAAAGGGGCTTTAGTCCATTAGTTTGGTAGGTGATAGAGTTGTTTTGAGACCCACCCATGGTCCACAAACCATGGTTTTGTAAAGTAGATGTTATAAATAGATGAATCATAACGATTCTAGGAATCAATTAATTATGAAGAATCATTGTAAGGGCAAGGTGCTAAGGCAGGAAATGTTTGTTTCCTGTACTTATGCGAAAGGGGAAGGCTCCTGCAACTGAGTGCGAGGAGACCTTGGTAAGTCTGCAGGCTGAGTGCGTGGGCCCTTGCAACTAGGTTGCAGGGATAAGAATTCTGTAATTGAACGTTTGTACTTAATAAATATTGTTTTGAGACGATTCTGATGCATTTGTGCCTTCGCAATTACTTCTGCTAAATTTTATGTATCTTCACTCTATGATATGTTTGATAGGAATTAATGCTTATTTACTGTGCAAAACTAGTAGATCTGTAATATTTTTGCATGTTGATAGTAGTTAGCTACCTTCATGAAGATTTGGAAGCCATTTAGATAGATTTGTAGTATTTGTGTGTTCGGAAGGGATAAAGTTGTGCGAAGGTAGATTTAAGCCATAAGAACTTCAAGAAACACATCACATAGACCTGTGGATGTAGAAACCTACTTCTAGAATCCCCCAATGATGCTTCAGGTGAGACTATAGCCTACACTATGTAGGTTGTTGTTGAAAGGCCCAGCAATTAGGGTTTTGTTGTTTTGGCGTAGATAACATTGAACCTGGGTTAGGCCCCATTAAGCCAACATTAAGCCCCTCTCTGCTAGTGCTTTCCTCGTTAATGCCTGTGGTATTGTGGGTGGTTATGACGAGGGGTCAGCACTGGTCCCTAGGCCCCATTCTTTCACATTGTGGTCGTGCAGTGGTAGGTGGTCGAGGCTGATAGTTCGACCCCTCCTCCATAAGCGCGCCATGTTAAAATTTAAATAATAGTCCAATACTATGACTATTAAGACCCACAATGAGGCCTAGTGGTATGCCTCTGCAATACTGAATAGGAGGCCGTGGGTTCGAATCCTCTCGGGCCTCTAGCCCAACATACAAAACTTTTATTGCTCCTTGGGGGTGCCATGTGGCAGCCCATGATTGGGCCAGGTCGGACCATCCTATTGGTCCACACAAAACCAATAAAAAATGACCAAAACTGACGAACCAAAAACTAACACTTGTCAGCACCCAGTTTGTATGTACCTCAATAGTCACCCTGGATGATGACAGTTGTATGAAAGCCCAGTCAATTGCCTAGTCAACAAACCTGCTCATCTTTTAAATGTTGGGACAAATGATCTGAACATGGTAACTTGAGAATACAATGTCGAATTGAAGTGAAACGAACATTGTTGGATTCAGAATGACGAGCAATTCGAATTGATGTTGTTTTGAAGATTTTCTGGACACTTTCATTTTTGCGCTGAAATTTGATCACTTGATCACTTGTTTGGCTAAGATGCATCCCTTTTCACCTTTTCTTTTACTTATGTGAGATTTATGCAATGATAAAAGGGTGGAATTACATGATTGAGTTATTTCTCATAATTAATTTGCCAAAATATTATAATTATGAGATAATAATTATTTCATAATTGAGATAATTGAGAAAAATCTCATAATTGTGAAAAAAGTTTCTAGAGTTTTTCATTCCCAAGGTGATAAAATTGACGCACTTGTGTATGAGTTGGATAGGGGTCCATTATTATAGAAGTTTCCTAACTTCTCGAGCCCCTAGGTGTCTAGATACATTCTCCTAGAGGATAGAATGAACCCATATAATCTCACCAAGAGGAAAGGGGGAGAGGGGAAGTATCCACACTATAGCACAAGAGATATATTGTATTGGGAGAGGATACCATGCTAAAATATTGAGAGAAGGATATCCTTTGCTGGAAGGTATACATTTGTTGTACTTTAATTTTAAATTAATAGAAATTTGTGTTCCTTCCCTATATTTACATCTTTGTAGTAGTTACATATATTTACTCTATGATGTTTAAGCTAATCACTTGTCATTCTTGAGGGTTTGTGGTTGTGTGTAGGTGTTGAGATCGAGTGCAGATGAAGCATATCACTTGAGTGAAGTGTGAGGATTCTTGTACGAATTCAAAATCCTTCACCAACCTGCAAAGAGGCTGGGTGCACTCTCTTTCCTTTATAGCATCTAGAATCATTTTCTTGTTGCATTTATGAGCATTGGGTTGGGATTTGATTGTCTATCTATTAGCCATTTTTCTCTTGTTGTCTAGTGATATTATATGGGCATAAGATAATTAAGTAATAGATCCTTGCATGCAAATTTCATTGCAACAACAATTATGAATAGTTAGCCAGTAGTCCAAACAAAGGTGAAGCCAATTTACTAAAGTCTTTAATGAACCTTCTATAATACCTAGCTAATCCAAGGAAGCTCCAAACATCTATTTGTTTTTTAGGGATAGGGACCCTTTTAATGATGGAAATTTTGTTGGGGTCAACTTGTATCCCTTCCGTGGATATTGAATGGCCAAGGAAAGTCCCTACTTTCATCAAAACTCCACATTTCTCAGGACTCAATGAAAGATTAATTTCAATACATTTATTTAATACTTTCAAAGATTATAAAGAGCTTCATGGAAGTCACATCCATAGGGAGTGAATTCATCCATATATATCTCTATATTTTCATGAACAAGTTCAACAAATATACTTAGACCTTCCCTCTGGAATGTAGCAGGGGCATTACACATATCAAATGGAAGGACCCTATTCACAAAGGTACCCCAAGGACATGCGAGTGTGGTCTTATCTTGGTCTTCAGGGTTGATCTGTATTTGGTTGTACCCACTAAATCCATCCAGGAAGGAGATGAATTTCTTCCCTCCAAGGCCATCTAGGACTTGGTTAATGAAGGGAAAAGGGAATGGTCCTTGTTTGTAGCCTTGTTAAGTTCTTGGTAGTCAACATAGATTCTCCACTTCCCATTTCTCTTGGGGACTAAAACAAGATAGGACACCCACCCACAATATGAAATGGGGTATATGAACCCTACATCCAATATATTTTGTAATTCCTCTTTCATAATTTCCTTAAGAGTTGGGTTCATCATTCATTTGGGTTGGTGCACAGGCTTGCATCCTTCTTTGATTTAGACATGATGATTACAAACAGATGGATGCACACCCTTCATCTCCTTATAATCCCAAGAAAAAAATCCAAGTGTTGCCTCAACACATTGCATAATTGTTCTTCCTCCTCATCTGAGAGAGATGGGTTGATATTTAAAATTATGGATGGGCTAATTTCCACTACCTTAGCATGTTCTGGGCCAAAGTCAGCAGATCACAAATCAATACCAGGACTAATTTTCGGTTCCTTTATGAGTTCATCAATTGGTATGAAAGTGGGAGGCTAATTCTATAATATATGGTCAATAAAGTCATCTTCATCAAGTCTCCCTCCCCCTATAACAGTGTCCAATGTACAAACTGGGTAGGGGGTGTCTGATAAAATTCTTCCTCTTCCTCATCCTCTAACCATAACGGCATATCACGCTCAATAGAAGGTTGACCAGGAGGATACAACACAAGTTGTTTTGATAGGTGCCCATTATTAATAGTCATGTTCCTAGCCCTGCAACTAATGTAGGCATCAATAGTGGACAACCAAGGTCTTCCCATGATGAGAGGATAACCATTAAACTTTGTTTTGGGCTAGAGGAAAAGGAAACCAGTGGGGTAATCCCAAGAGTCAATGGATACCATTACATCCTCAATAAATCCCTTAAGAGTTACTGTGGATCTATTTTCAAGTTGCAGTACTATAGTGGTCTTCCTCAAGGCCCCTTGCAGGTTGAGTTTGAGCATGGTTTCGCTAGTCATCGCATTGATTGAAGCCCCAAGGTCAATCAAGGTATTAGGGACCATAATTACCTCGATTTTCACATCCACTACTGTGCTACCAGGATATAAGTACTTTGGGGAGATTACCCTTCCAAGCATCAAATCTTGTCCAACAATATTGATAGTGGGGGTATCTCTTCTTCTTCTCCTAGGCATTTTGAAAGATTCTTCCTTGATAAGATTTTTGTAAATGGGAACATCCTTGGTGGCCTGGAGAAGGGGTATTTTGACACACAAGTTCTTCAATTCTACTAGAAGTTTATCCCCTTATGGTGTGTGATATTTAGGGTGGACCAACCTTTCAGGATAAGGGGGTGGATTGGCTTGAGGGACAAGCTCTCCAGGCAGAGAAGGTGGGTGATTATCTCGGAGCATCTTCCAAGACTGAAGGTGGATCTCTTGGGTTTCCACAATGTAAGCATGATAGGATGTCTCCCCACTATAAACCCGTTGTGCATGCTTACTGTTCGGGTTTGACTTCGGTTGAGAAGGCATTTGAGGTTGCTTAGGTGGGGTATGGTGAGGGAGATATGGTTTATGTTGAGGTTGAGGTGTAGGAATTATAATAAGAGGTTGGGTTGTTTTAGGCCTCCACCATGGTGAGAGGTTGCCCCATTGGGAAGATTGATGTGGATATGGCTGAAAAGGAGGGTTAATAAGCTAAGGAGGATATTGAGGAGCATAAGACCAACGAGAAGGTGTGGTCCACGATGGATTAGCGAAAGGGTACCAAGGTTGGAAAGGTGCATTCTGATTGGATTGTAATGAGGATAGTGTGCACCTTTTATGCCTTCTTGATGTGGACAAGGGCCTTTAGGCCTCCTTTAGTTAATGAAGTAGAGTTTCTATGAACCACTTTCTTCCCCTTGGTATATAGCCTTCACACATGGTAGAGAGGGAAATTTGTTTGTTTCATGGTTTTCTTCACAAACAGGGCATAATTATATGACATTCAATGGGCACTCATTCCTAGGGTGTCTCATAGTGCATCTAGGGAAAAATATGGCTAGTTCCCTTTCTGCTTCCTCTTATTTTCTTTTAATTTTCATAGTATCCATCTATAGAGAAAAGGTGTGCAACATTTCACTCTTAAAATCCTCCAACATACTTCCTATCACATTTTTTATGGTTATTGTAGAGGGAGATGAACTAACCAAGCCCTGGATAGACCTACCCTTTTTCCTAACAACCATAGAGTGATTCCTGAATATAGTTTTGATGCCATCATAAGGAAATTGGTAGATATATTCTCTAGAAAGCATGTTGAGGGTTTACATTAAATCCTCCCTGGTCCCTCAAATAAGAACTAGCTTGAGTCACTCAAGGTCAAAGGTAGAGTTAGCCCTCCTACAATTGAGTTGGAATCTTTCATGATAGTCCTCTAAGGATTCATCTGGTCCTAGGGTCATCCTCAAGATTTCCTATTTGTTTCTTTGGACCTACAGTAATCCTTGTACTTGTCATTGAAGACTTGTTGCAATTGGGCCCAGGTAGTGATGTTTCCTCTAGATAAATTCATAAACTAGTGCAAGGCTTCATATTTGAGGATAGATGGAAAAAACTTTAGCTTGAGTTCATCAGAATCATAGTCATAGGTTCTATAGACAATAGAAAACTATAAAATGAAGGTGTCAAGATCCTCAAAGGTTAGGTCATGTAAGTGTGGAAGGGAAGTAAGGCATATATTCTTCATTCTAGCTTCCCCATTGGTTTCTCTAATAGGGAAAAGATCATTTTTATTTGTTTTCAACCATGGTTTGGGTAGCTGAGATTGGTTCTCCTTCCTCTATGGGTTCTTAAAATATTCCAGATTTCTTTCTTAGAGAGTCTTCTAACTCCCATGTAGTTAGAGAGGGAAGTTCACAGTCACCAAACAAGAATGAAGGTTGACTGCTTGAAGGGGTAGGGTTTTTTTTGTAAGAATTTCCCTTGACTATCCCTACTCCTATGAGACATGAAAGAACTAGCTCTATTTTTTTTATTATTCTTTGTCTTTTAAAGCTTTCAAATCGATAAGGTTGATTCAAAGAAAAAACAAGTAACCCCTAAGTAGAAAAAACACCTACTTGAACACCTCCCCAACAACGATGCCAAAAAGTGATGAGCCCTAGTATTGCATGATTGATATTGCAACTCCCAAGGAATCTCAACATAAATTATCAACCCGGGGTTTGTACAAAGTTAGAGGTGAAAATGATATATGCACAACAGTTTATTCTACTCATGTCACCCTTAGCCATTAGATTAGATTAAGGTGTCAAAAGACCACTCCTTCAACTAACTACAAAGGAAATTTCTTATGAAATCATATCATGGTTGCAAAGAGACAAACATGATTCTAACTACATAATTGAAAATTCCATTCATTAAATGTAAATCCTAGTTCAAATTGCATGAAAGGAAGAGGCTAGTCTAGTTGCAGAACTAAACTATGCTACTCTAGTTTCACACTTAATAAAATCCATAGCCTACTTACATTAATCATTTATCTCTTTGCAACTTGCTTAAAAATGAGGAATTCAATTTTCAACACAACTATGAAAAAAATGCTAAGTCTAATTCTACTTCTTGTATTATTTTTGCAGTGAGGAAAGGATGGAGTTGGAGTGGTCTTAGAATATTCCTTGATCATGAAATCGAATCTTGCGGCCATTATTCAACTTCAAAGTGCAAGGGTCAAAGTCTAGAGTGAATCTTCTTGAAGAAAGCAACACTACATGAATGTTACAGGAAGTGCTGCAGGAGTCCCTATTTTGCTATAGGATGGGGTCCAAGAGATTTTTGAGGGAAATAATGGTATATAAAAGGTGAAGGAAGGTGGATGAAGGTTAATGAAGGTTAATGAAGGTGAATTAAGTGTGTGGGATCCCCATAACCAAGATTAGTACCCATCAGAGGCCTATCTTGCACCAAAGTTTATGCCCATGGTGTCCTTTATTTTTCCTAGAAGAGTGATCTCAATGGAAGAGTTTGGAAGCAATGTGAAGTGTCCAAGAGAGAGATGAGATGGTATAGATGGATGTGGGATATTGTGCCCACCCCTGCAAGTCAACAATAATCCCTACAGATTAGTCAAACACATGCATCAAATGATCAATATCACAACTAAATAAAGTAACATGGAATAGGATAAGTTGAATTTTATTAAAATCTACTCTACCATACACCATAACATTAATTTCCAATTCAATGCTACTAACTTCTAAGTCAAAAAAACCAAGAATGCAAAAGTATTACAATCCAACACTTAACAATTTCCAAGAAATCATAAACAAATAATTTTGCGTTGTTGTTATAGATATTCCAACCACTCTTCCCACAAGAGAGGAGATAGGAAAACATGAAAATACAAGTTTTGTGATAAAATTCCTACTTAAATAAGAAAATAATTGCAATGAATTGAACAAGAACAAGGAAATAATACGAGAGAGTGACTAAAGCCTTTAGGTTGGGCCCAAACCCAAGGGTTTAAACCCTCAAAAATGAACTCAGATGTAGACCAATAGTGAACTTCTCATTGACGAAAAATACAAGTCACATACATCATATAAAAGATGAAAATGACAATATCAAGCACGAGGATCTCAATAGCTACTCCTATATTCAACAAAAAATTGAATCCTAATGAGTCTTTAGGCTTGTTTATTTATACAAAAAGTAGTTAAGGGAAGCTCCCTTGAAAAGAGGAGTGATTCCCTCCAAAATTTTGATATTGGTGGATTTGGTTCCCTTGGATCTTCACATCCACTTTAGTTCCTAGGATGTTGGTGAATTCGAGCTGTTGGTGAGGAATATTTGATCTCAAGCTGAGTTGGGGAGTTAATGCAATGGAAAATCCCCCCTAGATTCTCTCCATATGTCTCCAGTCAACCCCTGCATAGTAAATATCTCCAAAAATGCTTTTTTTGCCTTTATATTAATCACATTAGGCCATGCAATATGACAAGCACCCTTTAGTATTCCTACTAAGTATATTATGATTAAAAAATGTAAATTCATCTATGAAAATGAGAGTCTTAAGGGCTAGAGGATAACAAAATGGGCCTCAAAATATACCTATTGATAGGACCCACCACTATGAAGTCCAAAATCCATTGTCAAAGTCAAAGTCTGCATCCAATATCTGGCGTTATGATCTTTACCCTACTTGTTCTCTCAATGAATAGTTACCAACTCATTATTCCAGGGGACACTCCCAATGTGCATTTGATCCCATCTAGAAATGCTAATGACCAAAAGAAATGCATCCCCCAACCTTCCCTTCTTTCTAATACAGTCACTCGAGAAATCTGGTAACCCCCCTTTTGTGCAGCAATGCAACTTCCATGTTCCCCACCCCTTTCTCGGGTGATCCATCCTTGGCAAGGTTTCCTCACATCAGAAGGTAAAAAGAAAGGCATGTGTTTGTCTCAAAACCATTATACCAGTCATATCATGCTTATGGAAATCAATGGAAACTATTGGGTACCTATGTCCCATAATGGCCCTACTCCTAAATTTCTTTACCAACATACTACTACATATGCTAATTCCTTTCACTGTCGTTGCTAACATTCTTGCAATCAATTTCAACCACCCAAACCAGGTGTTTTCCATGCTTTCCTATACCAAGAGCATAATTTCCATTACATTCAAAACAAATTGAAATAATTTCAAATCATACCTCATTGGTGGCTCATCAATAAGGTACACTTGCAATTCCTTTCGCTTCCTGTCACTACAAGTCAAACTAGCTCTTTGATCAAATCATCATGTATAAACACATCACATTCGATTAGCTCAAAACACAATCATCATAAATCAGATGTAACCATCAAAAACGAAAATCATAAATCACATGCATAATTAAACTAAACTAAACTACTTATCTTTCAAATGGTTCTTTGTTTCTTCCTTTGTTCCTTATCCTTTTTGTACACACACTGAATTAGTTGTCAAACCCGATAAGAACCTAGCGCCTTATTTTCTCTTTAAGCAACAAGGGAATCTAGAGACTAAACCACCTCCTCCCTCAGTATCAACAACAAGGGTATCCCAAGGCTAAACCACCTCAACCCTCAATATCAACAACAACATCATCTAGAGGCTAAACTGCCTCAACCCTCAATAGAGACAATGGCCCATAGAGTCCCATACCTACCCATCCCATCACACTATATAAAAAATACACATACAAAATGTACCCCAACACATACACCTGCACCTGATGTACAACACAAAACATACACCTACACTTGGTGTATAGCACAACACATACACCCACACCTAGTGTACAACATGACACATACACCTACACCCAGTTTAAAACACAACACATACACCAACATCTGATGTACAACAAAACACATACACCTACACCTAGTGTACAAAACAATACGTACACCTACACCTGGTGCACAACACAATACGTACACATTATACAATACCAAAATACACATGTCACAATACAATGACTAAATAATACCCGTATCGTTGTCGTTGTATCGAATATACACAACACAACATGTCCGATGTGTACACAATACCACATGTACACAACACCACTTCCACAATGTGTACACAACACCACTTGCACAACATGTACACAACATCAAGTGCATAATGTATACACAACACCACATGCACACAACGCTACATGTACAACATGTAAACAACACCACATGTACAACATGCACACAACACCATATGTACATAGCACCACATGTACAACATCCGCATAACACCATATGTATACAACACTGCATATGAAACATTCACACAACACTATATGTACACAATACCACATATGTGAGGTGTATATAACACCATCTATACATAACACTACATATACAACATGCACACCGTACCACATGTTTGCAATACACAGGTACATGTACAACATATACACAACAATAACACTGCACATTCGAACACCACACTATTTCTATCAGACAACCTTGCCTCTAGTGTCTTCCCATTGTCCATGTTTGTCCCAGCATGTTGTAGATCACATTGCTTCCTTTCAACTGATGTATCCTATAGGCTATCCATAACATAAACATAGGCATAATATAAACACATAATATCAATTCATATACACATGATATTGACCTCATAGATCTATCAAGGCTACTCTTCCCACTTGATTCCTCATAAAACAGGAATTGCTTCATGCCATTCACCTTCATAAGCAAACATTCCTCTACAAGAATTATCCCTAATGACCTTATCAACATACATGCATATATATATACATATAAACATAAACATAAAACAATCATGATCCCTCAAGACCCTATTAGATAATGGAATAAATACATATATAGACATCAACATAAAACAATCATTGTCTCAGACAACCCTATCAGACAACTATATATATATATATATATATATATATATATAGGAAGCATCAACATAATCATAATCACAACACAATTACCATATATCTTGAGGTCAAGGCTAAGAGAACTCCCTTTATCCGTGCGCAACATGCACACATTAAGAACAATAGTTTGCAACATACCCAAGGCATGTGATGCCTCAAATCCATTCACTTTACCTTTCTTGTTACCTTTCTCATTACTATCCTCCCACCATCCATTTATCCCAATGGACCCAACCAATCCAACTGGTTGTCATTTTCTTGCCTTCATCTACCCTTATACATGCACTGGGCTTCATTTGGGTCTTTACATTACTTATTGAGTTTCATTCAGCTCTCCCCAATATTGACCAACTTTCCTCTTTCCCAATTTATTCCCAAGGCCCTCAAAATAAAAAAGGAAATAATAAGAAACAAATAAGAAGAAAAACATGAAAACCCAATATCAATACGACACCACAAACAAAGTGGTATGGCCATACACGAGACAAACAAAACTACAAATCAAGCACAAACAAATCACAAAGCATCAAAGGCACAAAACTAGCAACAAACATCATGACTCAATCCCCATGGGTTCCCAATCCTTCCAAGGGAAATTTTAGCTTGAGCCTTCTTCAAGATTTCATGGCAGTCTCTTTTTCCATGCAATCCCTACATCATACTACCATAAACACATAACTGTCATTGTATAAATAAATATAAGAACATACTCGCTACCTTACCTTGTTGTGCCAAGCACTTCTCCTTGTAACTAAACACATCCAAGCCATCTCTCAAGGGAATCCAATTCTCTCGATGAATCCATCTATAATTGGAAGCCAGTTGTTAGACCTGTCAAATACATGTTCATGGATATAACACATATCTATATAATGTCAGACACAATCAGGGTTGAAAATACTTCTTGTATTCATGCTACCATTCATTCATTTGGAATTGCAATTTCCAAACATAGCCAAAGGAATTCTCACCCAATTCCTTTTTTCTACTTTTTTGTGTGTTGGAATTAAGCCTTATGATGTACTTTCACATCCCAAATATTAGTTATATAAACAAATCAACTGTTACCTTGTCATGATATTACCAAGCATGTTTCCCTACAATTGTTCCCACATGTCACTCACATGTTCCAAAGATCAAGAAATTATGTCTATTAATTTGAAATCAGCCTTTACCAATACTAATAGCCATATCATAATCCATAATCAAATCACAGTCATAGTCATAACACTACAACTATCACCTACTTACACTTAAGTACATATCAACTGTCACAACACATATTGTATTAGTACGATCATCTTAAAACAAGATCATTCCCTCATGTAATCTTATAGACACATACTCATATCATGCAATTAATCAAACATCCAGACAACCTATAAACATAACATGCTAGATAAACAAAATTGATGACATAATCGAACTCATACCTCAATATATCTAAGGGGAGGCTATCACATATGCACAAGTTATACTAGATTAGTACGACATATATCAAAAATATATCGTCTCGTATCTAAATATCATAGCCATAACCATCTGCACATGCCAATCCAGATTAGCATGATACGTTTAACATAAAAATCTTAAATTCAATTACCATAATCATCATGTGTATGATCACAATGTATATAACAACAAGCTACTGTCAAGCATGATTATCTAGTGTATATACATATGATCACACTTATTAACTACCATCTATCATGTGTGTAACCGTGACTACAATAGAATGGTAGGCATGTGTATAACCCTAATGCATATAAAAATAATTGAATAACATACCTACATACCCAACATACATACATGTATGATGATCTTCTCTTGCGTCGAGGTCTAGTGCTACAACCTCGCTGTAATAATTTGCATCTTCTGCTCTATCTTAGCCAACACATTAGCATCATATATGATAACATAAGCTATGGCACCGGCTATATACATGACAAACATAACCATTATCATGCATGCACATGACCATCATGCATGCATAAAAATTAGATTTCACCCATCTAATCCAAGTATTGAACCATGCTCTAATACCACTCTGTGTTATCAATAAAATCCAAAGAGAAGGAAACCCACTTTGATACCACTCTGTAACACCACCTCCCACATTTACCCATTTTCACTAGCCTTCTGGGGTAAACATGAGCTTAGGGCTACTATGACATGACTCAACCTCCTAAATAACCTTAAGGAAATGAAGTTGACAAACCAAGACCTTACTAACTTCCCTCATGTGTTATAGGACCCCCAAGAGTTAAACCACCCTTCCAAGTGTCCAAACCTAAGTTAACTTGATTTTTCACTGATCTGGACTCCTAAACACTAGCATAACACTACCTAAATTCAGTTGTAACCCTCTAGTCACATGCATAAGCCGACAAGGGAGCAATTGCAGTATTTTTTACCCAGTTTTGTGCCAGTAACAACAAGATCTAAGCCACTTCTTTAGGGCTAGTCTCCAAACCATTACCTAGAACTTGATGAAACTTTCTAGAATAGTAAATGACGCACGAAAAAAATCCTCTAACACCAAAACTTAATCAAGGAATTTACCTAATCCAATCTAACCATGACATTAATTCCATCAAACACATGGTGAATATGAAATCTACATGTTGTGAATGCATATCTGAACATAGAGATCTAAAACTTATCTGAGAAACATCAAGAAGGTCTAATACCCTCTCACAATAGTTGTAATAACATCTATTAGGTCATCCATTCATTAACAAGTCATTTACAGGTAAAAACATGATAAGAAAAATAACTTGAATATGTAATAAGACCATGCTTATAGCCAACATATAACCAGATAAATAAAAAATATAGAAAAACTATTAAAGCCACATAATAACAAGTATAATTTCTCATGAATTATAAGGGGAAAGATCTCTTATTCATCATGTGAAAAATCCAACCAAGTCACAAACTTCCACGTACCACCCGACCATATATTGGGCTGAACCAAATATTTCTTCTAGCCAATAATCCCCATGCCATATTCCAAGAATGAATGTGGGATCTCATGGGATAAACCAATGCATAAATTACCAAGGGAATCTATAGGTTAAACCACCTCCACCCTCACAATACCATGGTCTCACCTAAACGAGTCTCGAGATCACAAATCCAAATTGAACTTGGATTCCTGAGAATTCCTTATCTATCCCTTAAGGAATTTTCCTATCTCCACCTACCTATTGAGGGCTTCCTGGAGAAAACCATCTCCACCCCCAACCCTTGGGATTTTCCTGAGACCACCTCAACCAGATCCAAAACCTTCTGGAAATCCAAAGCTCAACCAAGAATGAATCCCATCACACCATGGCTACCAAAAATGGTAAGGCAAGGTTGAAACCATTGTCAAACTGGGAAAAACCCATGTCAATGACAACAAATGAACCAAATACACACATTCATGTAGCATGCTTGCCAAAACTATTTAGGAAATCATACTTGCAACCCATTACCTACACGTATTCCCACTGAATTCATTTGATCCAACTTTCCCTTGCTTCATCCTTACTTTCCTTTAAATTCTTGTCCTTCCTTTTATTTCATTGTCTTCCATTTGCTTGGTTTGTTTTCTTCTTCTCTTGGTGCTCTTCTCCAGGTCTCTCAAACCAATTCCAAAACTAAACCAACAAAAGGCTCACAAAAGGTTGTAAACTGATCCTCATAAGCCTTTTTATCGTTGAGGCCTCTAATTTCTTAATTTTTCCTCTATTTTCCTTTACTTTCCTCCTCACATTAAACCTATGACTTTTCATCTTCCTTTTCTCCTAATTTCCTTTATTTTCATAAATAAAATGCTAATAATTCCCTTTTTCCTTTTCAAATCCTTTTCCATTCCCTTTGCAAATTTCCCTTAGCCATAATAAGAAACAATTGATTCACACTAGCATGTTTTTCCCAACATTTTCCTTGGAGTATGTGTCCCATGACCTTGGTATTATTTTGAATTTATTAACTTTATTACATGAACTTTTAACCTATGGTTGTTATAGCTCACATACCCCATTAGCCCCACATCCATGTATTTCACCCCCTTGTCTACACCAATAATCCCTTGGGATGTGTCGCTACCTCTAGGTTTTCTATCTTGGTCGAATAGGGATTTCCAATATCCTATGACTTCAGGAGTTACTACTACCCTCATGAGCCTCCAAGTACCATTCAATAATAGGTCCAAGGTACAAAACCCAATAACCTCCAATCAACAAGCTCACATCCCCCATCACCCCCACACCAAAGTAGTGCAACGCATTCTCCGCATCCACAGTCCCTTAGGTTTTGTTACTACCTCCAAGGTGTCTATCCCAGTTAGCCAGGGATATCAAAAAAACTATAGCTCAAGGAGTTCCTTCTCCCCTCACATGTTTTTTATAATCCTATATGCCACTCCACTATAGTGAGAGTGACCCTAGTTCAACTTACCTCAATTTCTGGCTAGAATGCATTCCCTTTCACCCTTGTTTTTTTCTTATATGGGTCTTACAAGGAAGTTATTAGATGTTAAAGGGTTGAAATTACATAATTGAGTAACTTCTCATAATCATTTTTTTATAATTTCATAAATATGAAATAATGATTATTTCATAATTGAGAAACAATTCGTAACTGATAAGAAGTTTCTTAGTGAGTTGGAAAAAGCTCATAATCAAGCATGAAACTTGTCCATTATTTGTAATTTATTAGTTCACATTCCATCAAGTCTATACATGAGTTTTATCTATGCAATTCTCATGTCATTAAAGCCTAAATTCTTATGGCCCTAGGTGTCTAGATACATCCTCCTGAGTTTGGGAAAAAAGGATATATAATAAAACCTTCTCAAGGGAAGAGATAGAGAAAAAGAAAAGATAGCTCAATTACACTCGTACTTTTCTGTCAAACTTCCATTGCATGTGAGAGTAGCCTTATATTTTTTTGAGTTAAAGAAAGTTTTTGTACCAAGGATTGAGGAGAGGTCACTAATATCCTGAGGTAAAATTGCATTTTTATTTTGATTCTATAGAAGCATGTGTAGTTTCTTTCCCATATATGATGTATGTTGATTATATGGGTATGTTTTGGATTTACTTTTGTACATGATAACCTATCATCTACATAGGAGAAACAAATTCATTTTCATTTGTGATTGCATGTAGGATATTATATGTAGGAGCGAGGAGCATGGTCTTCAATTAAAAGAATGGCACTATAACTACTTCTAGATCTATCGTCTTCACCAACCTATGAGGTATCATGTGAACATATGTTATATTATTAGATAGATTTCATTTACTTGCCTTGAATCCTTATATTTCACATGTATTGTACCCATAGTTTAACAAATCAAAGGTCTAGATCCATGGAGAAACAACTCCTTATCTCTTGAACAATTCATGAGACAATAGAGTCCCTAGGTACCCTCTAGGCCCTCACACATGGATACCCGTCCCTACTGATCCATCATCAATTGAATAGGGAAACCAAATTTTTATAAGCGTGATGTCACATTAATTTTTATTATCATTTTATAATATTATTTCATTTTAGGATACTTTCCTATCCTAGAGTCTTAACACCCCATACTCTTTTCTTCCCTTAATATATAATAAATAATTTGTCTACTAGGTCGATTGGCCTTTTACCACACAGGATCTCTAGCTTGATCCCACCGTCACTATGGCCTTAAAACCCATAACTAGTTTGGCCCATTGGCCTAATTCATTGTGCATACATCAACATGCATGCCTCAATGGAACTCAACTTACCAGCTTAATAATACAGGTTCTATGACCTGATTAAATAGGCGCACCAACCTTAATACTTATATATAGACACATGGGTACACAAACCTTTATATAACCCATCTCACTAGCCTAATTATCACATTAAAAGTACATTCAAATCCAAGGGGGTCAAGTTATGGGTATTACATTCTCCTACCCCTAATTTATGCACTATCCTCAATGCAAATAGATACTAGTGTAATCATAATTTGTACAAAACTATGTTACTATTGTTGCATGGATTTTCTGCCGCATGCTTACCATTGTTGCATTTATTTGTCATGCTTATATCTTCATCATCACCATAATTATACAAATTAATTCATCACACCAACTTTTTGTGGTGCTCAAAACCATGTCTCTTTTCACAAGAAACATATACAAGTCAAGGTACTTCATTTCCATCAATGTCATGCATGCCAATATGCCCTAAAAACACCTATATCGTTATAGGATGGTCCGAAGTATTATTTCTAGGCTAAGGTGTTCCATCTTGCATAATCCAACCTTCTTTAGGAATATTGTGAGCTTTAACAACATGAGCATTGATTTAAACCTTGAATTATTCACATTCTCTCTTCATTACTTTGCATTCTTTTTAAAAGAAGGTTGCACTTTATCTTTCAAATAATCTATCATTCGAGCAAAATATTACTATGGAGCCTCAGGTTCAATATCAATTTATTTATTTTTAAATGGCACCTATTTCTTTGCAAATTCTAAGGTTTCAAAAAAGGGCTTTAAACACCAGCATTACAACTCCATCCTCGGAGACATAGCGTGAAACATTATCAACCAAATATTCCACAAAAAGAATTGACAATTTTTTTTCTTGTGGAAAGAGGAGGCTCCTTCATACAATAAACTATGTTGACAAAAATTTCAACAATAGAAAATTGAGATGGATCTCTTTCTCTATCATATATCAAACAAATCCTATCAAGTTATGTTTCCCTAATGATGGTAATCCATTTGGGAAACTGATCATGAATCCAAGATATGGAAAAACAAATCTCACATATTAATAAAGTAAACCAAAGTGGATAAGAATTTCAAATAGGACTTAATATCTCGGATGCCATCATTTTCATTGATCATGTGGTTAGTTGAACAACAACATGATAATGATATGGCTCTATTCCTTTAAAATGTAGTAAACATTTTAAGCAATGTGAGTAGTTTGTCAACTATGCTTAACCTTTGATGACCCATTTTTATTCTCATAGAAAAATAGTTTGCATGTTTTTTATTATCTTTACTAACGTGATCCACTTTTCTGTAATGCATATTTATTGGAGGAACATCAAATGTGGTTGCTTGAGGATGGGCAAGGATTTTTTGGAAATGAAATCTATCTACCATTATTCTCGGTTAAGTTTCTCTCTATAAGTTCCGACATTTTAGAAGGTGTTGGCTTAAGGGGGTCTGGACCCAGGTTCATAATTAGTTTCACCAACCAAAAAAACCCTACACTTTTGGCCCTTTTGGCAACAACCTGCATCGCACAGGTTGCAGTATCAACTGAGGCAATATTGGGGGATGACTAAACCAGGTTTCTCCATCCAGAGGTCTATGTGATGTACTTTTGTTAATTCTAGGGATTTATCCTGACCTTTGCTAACCCTAACCCTTGAAATGCAGGAATTACAGCAACTTACAAATAACAAATCTAAACTCTTCGCTAAGTGTTCTAAACATTCATAAAATCATCTAATTAACCAGATCTACCACTTTCGTGCGTCTATTAAGCATGTTTCATAATAAATTGCAATAAGTAGAGTGAATACACAATAAATTAAATAGTAAAAATAAACGCACATATGCACATATATTGCTCCAAAATATTCTTTATTATGTCAAGATCTTCTATTATATACTCTTCCTTCCCTGCGCACATAGTTTCATGGACCCACACACTCAGCTACGGACTTACCAAGGTATCCTCGCACACAGTTGCAGGAGCCTTCCCCTTCACCTAAGTATAGAAAACGGACTCTTCTGACTTAGATCACTTTCTCATATAATCTTAGATATCCCCTATGACTCTCTATGACTCCTTTTTCTATCATCCTGTTTTATAATACCATGGTTCGTGAACCATGGGAAGGTCATAAAACAACTTAAATTCTAACAAAATAAGGGGCTTTGACCTTCCTAAAGCCAATTTGACTCCTAATGACCTTCATGCTCCTCTCCTCAAAATGCAGAGACTACACAAAAATAACAAAACTATTTGCAAAATTTACCCCAGGGGACCTTGTCCCAATAGAAGGGTCAAAGCACTCTAGGTCACTATTGTACCTTAAGAAACCAATTTCCTGGCTGTAGAGAAATTGTGCTTAATACATTAATAAATATTATTTACTGTCACTTACTGTTTGTTGTGTTCTCAAACAAAGGACCTAGAAGACTTTGTCTTTAAACCTTAATACATGTATGACCGGAACATCTCAGAATGCCATTTGTTGCTAGATATAAATGATGAGTGAAGAAAGCTTGAAGGAGAATTTAAAGATAATATGCTAGTTTTTCACAGAAACTACTATCTGTAACTTAGAAGAATCATGAAAATGAGAATTGAATCATAGACAATATGCTGCTTAACACAAAAACTACTATCTGCGACTCTTGGAGAAGTTAAAGATAATATGTTGGTCTTTCACAGAAAATATTATCTATAACTTAGAAAGGAAGGTGGAAACTTCAATTATAGGAGTGCTCTTTTAAGGAATTTTAACTGTATCTACATAAGCAAATAAAGACCTGCAACTTCATTACTATGCTTGAAAGAAGAAAACATAACATGACACATGACAAAGAAGGTTACAAAATTATACCCAACAACTCATGGAAACTTTTGATTCTTTCATTAATCAACGATGATATTAGGAATACAGTGGCCTAGTCTCCGGGTTCTCCAAAATTTGAACCACCAACCCTTTACAATTCCCTTTTTGGGCTTTTATCTCTTCTATCAAATCAGTTTTGGAACTTATTTCTTAGAATAGCTAATAAACTGCTTTATAGCAGTTATAAAATATTTTCTCTTTGAAATTATTCAACTTTATTATATATACAATATTAAGACTCAGAAAATATATAAACTATGCCAAAAGCTTTGAAAGAGGTCCATATATATATATATATGTCGGGAATGATCTGATTGGCAAGAACACCAAATAACCCGACCAATCACCTTTTCTTCGGATTCGGCTTCAACACTAATTTTCCCTTTATTTAGTGGAATTAATGCAAACCTTCAGTAATTGCGTAACTTAAAATGAATTTTCATAAACTATTGGATCCACCCATTCACCTTTTAAATATGCCTTAATACCTTTACAAATTTGATTATACATAAATCTTTATTTAGTAATTCATCAGGTCTGAAACCCATCGCAATCGCAATCGGCACTTTCAATTGGGGTATTAACCCAAAACCTTAACAAACTGCGATTAGCGGACCTGCCGAAATATAAAACATGGTATATATAATATCGGGTCTGGATCGCCATCGCAAATTGCAATCGGCATAAGTCATAAAATTTATGTGATGTTCATGGACCCAACGAGAGAATCAAACATAATATATGTTATATCGTGTCCAACCTATCGCAATCACAATTAGCGGAACCCATATATCCAAACCTTGACGATTTTCGATATATATATATATATATATATATTATAAATATATATATATAATATTATATATATATATATATTTCAGGTCCGACGGTCAGTGCTTGCAAATACAGCAGACCCGATGAGACTTTTAAACACATATTTATATATCGGTCCGATTCTTTATAATAGATTTCCTTTAGCAATTCCACATGTTACTTGTTTTCTTTCTTTTCAATATGCACATATATATATATATATTATAATATATATATATATATAATAATATATATATATTATAATAATATATATATATAGGGTGTATCACCATTTATATAGCAATTTGATTTGTTCATATAGCAACCTTGGCAAGTCCAGGGCCAATTCTTTTACACTTCTTCCTTTGTGATTCTAATATATAAATAAAATGCTTCATTTCTTTTAGACTTTGCAGATAAGAGAGCCTCATTAAGGTTGAACCCCTACAATGATTTTTATACCACACATTGTGATAAAAGTGATAAATAAGCTTAAACACAATATAAGCCACAACATCTGGCTCCAACTGTGGATAGTGCTTTTGCCACATAAGAACTAAGAACCATGGATTAGTGCCTTATCCATTGGGCATGGAGTCATATATTGCTTCGCCAAAATTAACTGTGTGAAAATTTTGTACAGTGATCCTACGTCGATATCTGTAGTGATAAGATGCTTGCACTTTAATAGCAAAATATTGAGAATCGTTGATCAGTAGCTTTAGTTGGGCTTGGAGTCCAAAACTGTGAAAACCCGGAAATTTGACAAACTCGAACCCGACAATCTTGAAGTTTGAAGCTTCTGCAAACTAGTTTCCAACTGGGAAAGTCACCCTTATTCATCAACTAATGATTAAACTGGAGAACTGCAACTGGAAAACCAAATGCTCAACATCTAAGCTTATTTATGTACAAGTTCCTACATATGTACATGATTGATCTCCATCAGGTGAAGTCAATCTTCCAATGGTACCAGGTTAGCATTTGAGTGCTTAATCTAGAACCATTCTGCCAATGAATCTTGAAAATGCAATTCCTCCTGAACAAAAAACAAATTATGCATAAAAGTAGCTCACAACGAAAATTAAGAGTATATCAACAAAATGATATGTGTATACTGCTAATAAATTCTTCCATGTAATCTGCGACAGGATCTTCAAAAGAAAGAATATGTTCTTGATCTGCTCCAAAAAAAGAAATTCTCTATGTATGAAGGTTTTTTCTTGATTAGACCTTCTATTGGGATAATATGTTCAATAGAACAATCAGCAACATCTTTAAGAAAATGATCTATGTCACTTTCATGTCCCCACTTTTCATCTCTAAGCTTTGATTGAAAGTAATTTGTAATTCTAACCTCAGGAAGAAAAAGAAATTTTGTCACATTACTATACGACATATGATCAACTTCAAATAGATTATTTACCTTTGATCCATGGGCATCCTTGTGTTCTTCAATGCAATGATGTACAATCTCTTTATCATATTTCTTTTCACATAAGATAGCCTCTTTTTCTATGATATATGGCTCAATATATTGTTGTCCAATATATCCCACTTGCAGGTTTCTTCCTGTATGTTCAATGCCCAACTGATGAACTTGAAGAGCTTTGTCATGTTCCCCATTTTAACCATTTTCATTATAGATAGGATGATCATCAAATTTAACAAAATAGTAACTTTGGGGATTTATTTGAAACTTAATTATTTCTTCCTCTTCTCGACTGCTGGGCAGAAATTCTTGATGCATGTTTGAACTTTCTTCTATCTGAATACTCCCTTGATCTGCTTTATTTGCTTATTTTGCAGGATGAGATTCTTGTGGAGTCACCTTTAGTGAGGAAGTTGAAACTTGTTGCTCACTTTTATTTTCTTGACTTTTTGATCTTTTCCTCAATCTCAAGTCACATTTCTTATGTAGTTCAGTGTGCATGAAATCAGAGAATTGTTTCCAATATTCATCAATTTTATTTTTGTCATGAATGACAATTGTTTCATCATATTCATACTCTTCTCCTTCGATACCAAGTTCATCTTCATCTTCTACATATAACGTAGATATCTGAGAATTCTTATTTTCTAACTCTAACTTATTCAACTTATCTGACAAAGTTTTAAATATATTACACATATCCTCCAATGTTTGGCTTTGAGAGGATTCCATATTTGCCTTTCCCTTGTCTTGGATAAGATGTGTCTCTAGTGATTTTCCTGCAACCACTAGATTTGCTTGGAACATAGTCAACCAATTCTCTACTTGGGATATTATTGGAGAGAAATATTTTATAAACTTCTCCACATCATTTTGAGAAAATTATAGTTCCTCGCTTTCAGAGACTTGCTCATAGTTAATCTGGCTATAACTTCTTTGGATGCTTGATATATTATCAACAAAATCATTTGTTTCATCAACAAGATTATCTTGACCCTTTAAAGTTTCTTTAAAATCATAATATTCACAACAACCTTCAAAAAGAAACTTGTGTGGATAATAAATTCTACAAGAAAAAATGAATACTGAATGGAAATATTTCAAATATGAATTACTTGTAAAAGGCATCAACCTAAACCAAACCCTAGCTTCTAGGTCCAAAGAAAACAAAACCAACTTCATCTCCACATCTTCATGAGTGATGCCCTGTTGCTCCATGCATTCATGAAACTCTTGGAGATGTTGAGCTGGATCTTCATATTCCTTTCTACTGAATTTGGGAAGATACTCATTCCATGTGGAAAATGCAGGCATATCATGAGGATAGCCAGTGATCCTAGTAAAATCAAATGAATCAAATTTATGGACTAAGAATGCAGGGAGAGCCATTAAAACCCAGAAAAGAAAACTTCAAAGTACAGTGGAAAGTGCAGTGGAGTCGCCAATCAATGTTGTAAGTGAAAATCACAGGTGTGAATGTACAACCAACTGCTAAAAATTGACATTCTCAAGAATCGGCTTCAATCTTAATAAATCCAAGGAAAAATGCTCTTGTTCCAATGCTTTTATTCAAAACAGCCAAATATTCCCTCCTCGCTAAACAACTAGAGGAAAATATTGAAAACCCAGGGAAAATTATTCTTGTCTTCTCTCCCCGGCAGTGATGCCAATTAACGTTGTACCTTAAGAAACCAATTTCCTGGCTGTAGAGAAATTGTGCTTAAGACATTAATAAATATTATTTATTGTCATTTATTGTTTGTTGTGTTCTCAAATGAAGGACCTGGAAAACTTGGTCTTTAACCCTTAATACATGTATGATTGGAACATCTCAGAATGCTATTTGTTGCTAGATATAAATGATGAGTGAAGAAATCTTGAAGGAGAATTTAAGGATAATATGTTGTTTTCTCACAGAAACTACTATCTATAACTTAGAAGAATTATGAAAATGAGAACTGAATCATAGACAATATACTGCTTAACACAGAAACTACTATTTGTGACTCTTGGAGAAGTTAAAGATAATATGTTGGTCTTTCACAGAAACTATTATCTATAACTTAGAAAGGAAGGTGGAAAATTCAAGTATAGGAGTGCTATTTTAAGGAATTTTAACTTGATCTACATAAGCAAATAAAGACTTGCGGCTTCATTACTATGATTGAAAGAAGAAAACATAGCATGGCACATGACAGAGAAGGTTACAAAATTATACCCAACAACTCATGGAAACTTCTGATTCTTTCATTAATCAATGAGATATCAGGAATACAGTGGCCCAGTTTCCGAGTTCTCCAAAATTTGAACCACCAACCCTTTACAATTCCCTTTTCGAGCTTTTATCTCTTCTATCAAATCAGTTTTGGAACTGATTTCTTGGAACAGCTAATAAACTGCTTTATAGCAATTATAAAACTATTTTCTCTTTGAAATTATTCAACTTTATTATATATATAATATAGGACTTAAATATATAAACTACACCAAGCTTTGAAAAGGTCCATATATATATATATCTATATATATTATATATATATATATATTTATATATAATAATATATATATAAATAAATAATATTATTATATATATTATCGGGAATGATCTGATTGGCGAGAACACCAAATAACCCGACCAATCATCTTTTCTTCGGATTCGGCTTCAACATAAATTTTCCCTTTATTCAGTGGAATTAATGCAAACCTTTGGTAATTGTGGAACTTAAAATGAATTAAATCTATTGCATAAACTATTGGATCCACCCATTCTCCTTTTAAATATGCCTTAATACCTTTACAGACTTGATTATACATAAATCTATATTAAATAATTCATTGGGTCCAAAACCCATTGCAATCGCAATCGGCACTTTCAATTGGGTTATTAACCCAAAACCTTAACAAACTGTGATTAGCCAACCCACCAGAAATATAAAACATGGTATGTATAATATCAGGTCCAGATCGCCGTCGCAAATCACAATCGACATAAGTCATAAACGTTATGTGATGATCACGGACCCGACAGGAGAATCAAACATAATATATGTTATATTGGGTCCAGCCTATCGCAATTGTAATTGGCGTAACCCATATATCCAAACCTTAACGATTTGTGCTATGGCGGACCTGCCAAAATTATAAACATGATATACATATGTTTTCAAGTCCGACGTTCAATGCTTTGCGATACAGCGGAACCGATGAGACTTTTAAACACTATATATAATAATATATATATTATATATATATAATTATTATTTAATTGTTAATGTAAAGATTATATATATAATATTATATATATATTTGTTAATCGTAAAGGAACATTATCTTATATATATATTATATATATTTATAATAATAATTATATTGAAGTTACTACATTTTATTTAGCAATTTGATTTGTCCGTATAGCAACCTTGGCTACTCGGGGGCCAATTCTTTTACACTTCTTCCTTTGTGATTCTAATATATAATAAATAAAATGCTTCATTTCTTTTAGACTTTGCGGATAAGAGAGCCTCATTAAGGTTGAACCCATGCAATGATTTTTAGACCACACATTGTGATAAAAGTGATAAATAAGCTTAAACACAATATAAGCTACAACATTCACGATGAGCAATTGTGGAAGCCATCAGTGATAATGACATGTTCCCATAATTAGAAATATGCTTCATATCTTCCTTCCTTGATTCTATCATCCCCGTTTGCTTGTGAATTTTAAAAATTTGATGTTTGCAATGCTATCAGTCTGCATCTTTATGCACTACTTGGCACAATAAATTCATCCTGCTTGTAAGGATCTCAGGGATTATCTAATATATGAAGCATGAAAAATTAAAGTATTGTGAGCACTTTTCCTTACTCAACTAATAAAAAGAAGTAACATACTAATTGTTATATTAACATCCCCTTTACTTGATACTACCAATTTCAATTTTGGTGTCATGTCTCATGGATCCTCTCGGGATTTTTTTGTTTATGTGACCTCTGTATTCACAAGCCTATATATGAAAGGCAAGAGAATTTTTCTTAAAAGTGGTAGAGAGAAAAATCCCCTTGTCTAGAAAATCACAAGCCTGAGTTAATCTTACTCCTAAATATCTCTTCTAGATAACTCTTGCACTACCAAACCCAAACATTTTGGCCCTCTTACCCATCAAAATTCGTAATCCCATAGGAGAAAATTGTTCTCCTACATTGACAGCTAGCCAACTAGCACGATAGTTAGCAACACTTGCAAGACACCATTACATGATGATATGTCATATATAGCTACTACTTGCATCAACGATTTTCTTCTCACCCATTTGGAATTAGCACTATGAAAAAGGTAGGTTTCCATTCAAAAGGTACTTTGATCATTTTGAAATTGGGTTCATATATTTGTGTTTTTTTTTGGGAATTTGGTATGGATTATGGGGTGATTTGGAAGATAAATAGACTTTTACCATGAAACTATTCTCCAGCAGGACCTCCCTTAAGGCCCTTTGGGTATAGGAGGAGAATTTCTTGGGAATCCATTATTGAGATAGCATAGGTCCATCTTCCCACATGTCATAATTAAAACATTCCATCTTACATTACAAGCCCATATCTCACCTCCAATCTTTGCATTCAACTTGCCATTGATTCTTTGGTATTCGACACTCATATGTTCACATACCTTAAGTAGGGACCAAAAACATATCCCTAGGAGGTTGATGTGGCTAAAAGAAATAGAAAGAGCATATCATGGCCATAACTAATGAAAGAGAGAAAAATCAAAATGCAATGTTAAGTCCCTATAATATTAGTGTATCCGCCTTATTTTTATTGTTAGTGTAGCCCCGTATTTTTATTATTGTGCCCATGTATCCCCCATATTGTTATTGTTGTGCCCCACAGAAGCCCACTATTTTTATTATTGTTATGTAGGCTTTGATTATATTGTGACCCCTTAAAATCCTATATATACCAAGGAGGTATTGTCATTTGTATCATAAAAAAATTGTTGATTATGTAATGTAAAGTACGTTTCCCCCTCGAGGAGGATAATTTTTAAGTCAGTGATCTATATTTTCTTCTATTTTGTGAACTGGTTGCGTAACGTTTGGTATCAGATCTTTGGATTCTAGGGTTTTGCTTCTTCAAATAGGTCATCTTGAAATTTTCACTATAGCGTTTTTCTATGAGGCTTCCCAAGTTGAAACCACAACCACATGGAGTCAAAATCTTGGTGAACGTCTTGTACTAATTGCATATCTTGGTTCGCTATATTTTCAGAGATATGATCCAAGGGATTTAGGGTTTTTGTAGGCTCCAAAATTCAGTCTCAAACAAGAGACCTAGGGAAAATTGTCATAACGTTCTTTCTAAATATTGTATTTGTATTTCGTAAAAAGTGGTTGAATTTTCATGTAATATATTTTTTTGGGTAGCATTATCAGAGCCTAAGTTTGAAACAGTGACATGTGACATTCCATACAAGTTCGCTCTACTGAACTAGTCTATAATTAGGTCATCGTGGGAGATTTGGAATAACGCTTCCTTGAAGATTCCAATCTTAGTTAGACTTGTGGGGTTGGAAATAATATTTAGAGGAATATAACCAAATGAAATTTCAGGCCTTGGGTATCCAAAATTAGAGAGCTACAACAAATTCAATATCGAGATACTATAAAACAAGAAAAGTGTTTGTATTTTTTAAACATTTGCATAAGTTTTGCTTGAAAAATCAATTTGAAGTGATTCAAGGGGCATAGTGAAGCATAAATATCATTGTTTGATTCCAAAATGACTCGAAGAAAGAAATTTAAAACACCTATTAATCAACCTAAAATCTCTAATATGATGCATGAAGAAGAGAAGAAATGCAACATAATATATCAAAATTACGAGACCAAGTGCAACAAATTTTGTTCTTGCAAAGAGTAAACAAAAATGAAATGGAAGCTAATATGGATGGTTTGAATAATGACATGGAAGGTTTGATGGATGGATCAAAAGCATACATAAAAATTTTGAAGGATGGATTAAAAGTGGACATGGAAGCTAAGATGGAAAGTTTAAGGAAGGCTTGACAAAGTTTTTACAAGAAATGCTTCCTAATGTCGAAAATGTATTAGATTAAACTCATGATGAGAACAAAAGGAATGTTAATCATGATTTCAGAGACTCTAACTTTATATTGAATATTCACTATATTCCAAAGATCGATATGAGGAATTTTGATGGCAAGGATCCCCTAACATGGATACTATAGATGGAGCAATATTTTGATCTCCATACTGTGCAACACACAAAAGGTATGCATTGCATATTTATATTTAGAACCCAATCAGTTTGTATGGTAACAATATATTTTTTCTCATAAACCTCTTGTCACTTGGTCAATTTTTACGAAGGAAATGATAGCATATTATGAGGATACAAAGAGAAACACATTCTTTAGCCAATTGGTAAATCTCAAACAAAAGGGTTCAATGGCGGAGCACATTGAGGACTTCCAAAAATTGAATCAAAGTAATTGATATTCCAAAGGAGCATATGATTGATGTCTTCATAGGTACTTTAAAGGATAACATCTAACATGAGTTTCACCTTTGGGAACTTGATTCATTGGACAAGGCATTCAAGGTGGCAAGAAAATTGAATGAAAAATTATTGCAACAAGGAAGTCTACCACTCACAACTATAAATATGGAAGTGTTGTTGCTCCTAGCCTTCCACATCCTACAAGGTTGAGACCAAAGCAATTGGAAGAAAAAAGAGAAAAAGGGTTGTGTTATAGTTGTGATAGAAAATACACAAAAGCTCATAAGTGTGCTGAGAAGTAATTATTTTACATATATTGTGAAGAGGAGGAAGAAAAGGAAAAATAAACATTAAAAGAAGAGGATATACACTAAGAAACAACCCCAGAGAAAGAAGAAATGAACTTGACCATATCTTGTAATGCATTGGCAGGAATTAGCACTCCTCAAACTCTAGAGGTAGAAGGACATATCAAGAAGAAAAAGGTAATAGTGTTGATTGATTTGGGTAGTACCCATAATTTTATTCATTATAAGATAGCTAAGGAAATGGATTGCTTCCTATATCTGGCAACAGAGTTTCAATTGATGGTTGCAAATGGAGGAACTGTAAATTTCTCTAGAAAGTTCCATAATATCAAACTAACCATGGGGGAATATGTATTGAATAGTCCAATGTTTTCTGTTCCAATGGGTGGTGTTGATGTTGTACTATGAGTCCAATGGTTACAATCTTTGGGGACGATAACTTTTAATTTTCAAGAACACTTCTTGAAATTTTTTTGGGAAGGAAAGGAAGTTGAATTAAGGGCGGAGAAAATTTTAAGAATGGAAATTTATTTTAAAGTTTATAAACCTTGGCGTATCTCACTAGTGTCTCATATGAAAAATATAAAAATTTTGTTGATATCTTCATAAAAATATCCAAATTTCTAATTATTTTATAGGTAGAGTGCATACAATTTTGGCAATTTTTAGGGTAAAATAATTTAATACTATAAAACTTGGGTGAATCATTTCTAAAAGCAATGGAAATTAGCACATTTGTTTTTGGAAAAATCATGGAAAAATAGCCCACTTGTGAATATTGGCCCCTAAAAGTTTCCATGCAGACTAGTCACAATTATAGCTTCCGTACTAGGGCAGAAACAACCAGATTCGAGTGTTGTTGGAGAGATACATGAAACAAAAAGTTACTCCCTTGAATGGTCAGAATGAACGTTGGCTTTCACAAAAATTTTGCTCAGAAATTTCTTTCTAGAAACGCAGCTGGGGTTTTATCTTGCACAACTGAGTCCCACCCCACCAGATACATAGTTCAATCTCCTTCCTTGCCCAACTGATGGAAATGAAACTTGTACAATACTCTATAACAGTAGTAGCACTAGTGTTAGCAGTACTAGCTTGGGAAGTGATCCTTGTACAGATGACTTGTGGACCTTGCATTTTGATGGATTCAAAACACAAGATGGCTTTAGAGTCGGGTGTGTTTTGATCGACCCAAGGAAAAGAAAACACTTAGTATCAAGACGCTTGGAGTTCGAGTGCACAAAAAATACTATAGAATATGAAGCACTCATCTTGGGTTTATAGAAAGCCCTCGGCCTCAACTTTGCTATGTTGAAAGAGGTATGTGATTCAGATACTGTGGCATGACAAGTACGTAATATCATACACTATGTCTCCCCTCTTATTAAAAGTTACCAACAAGAGGTGTGATGGCCTATCTCTAATTTCCAAGATTTTAACATCATCTTTGTACCAAGAATGTGCAATGCAGCTGCAGATACTCTAGCAAATGTAGCTATTAGGATGACACCGCTTAGGGATAGATTTACTGTTGAAATTTTGTATAAGCTAGCTATCCCTGAAAACATCACTAATTTGCGTGTTTTTGGTGATGATGAACAGATACTGCATTTCATGGCCAACACTGAAATCTTCAAGGATGCAGTAATAGATGAAGAAGTGCATGTGCAGTCTCTGCAAGACATGGCTAGTGACAGTAAAGGAAACCTCATCCCCAAGGGTGTGGTTTCACTCGAGAAGCTATATGACTTAAAGAACCACTTCAAAAGACCCATGAACACTAAAACCCACAATTCCACACTGATGCACGAACAGCTTAACTTGGGAACAAACGAAGATCCGAAGTTCATGAATCTCAGTACGTGTTCCACACTGGAAGAGTGACAAGCCTTTGTCTTCTTGTTTAGACAGTACCGTGATTTATTCGCGTGGACATATGATGACTTGAAAGCATATGACACACAAATAATCTGACACATCATTCTGATTAGAGAGGGGGTTCAAGCCATTTTAGCAAAAGCTCAGAAAAGTTCATCCATCACTTGAACCCCTCATACAAAAAGAATTGACTAATTTGTTGGATGCTTGGATCATTTATAAGGTTCATCATTCTACTTAGGTTTCAAACTTAATTCCTATAAGGAATAACTCCAAAGAAATCCGCTTGTGTGTAGATTTCTGAAATCTAAATCAGGCCTCAAACAAAGATAACTATCCTATGTCGTCTATGGAGCACGTCTTGCAGACAACATCTAGAGCAAATTTTTTTTGTCTCCTTAACATTTTTTTCAGATATAACCAAGTTCTGGTAGCAGAACCTAACAAACTTAAAACTGTACCAAGTGGGGTACATTCGCTTATTAAATGATTCCATTTGGGCTAGTAAACGCAGGCGCTACCTTTCAGCACGTTATGGACATCTCCTTCTATGATTCAGATTTAATAGGAGCACAACAAATTATAGAAATAACCATAAGTTCAAAGATGCAGCAGAAATAATACTTCATTTCATTAATGGAAAATACTGAAATATGCTTACAAACAGAAATGGAAATAAACCAGCTAGGGCGATGGTAGCTTATCTTTGAGAAGAGATGTGGCGGCTAAATGCCTCTGAACAATGTTACAATGAGGCTTGAAGGCCTATTTATTGTTGAGGAATAATGGAAAACCCTAGACATCCAAAAACTTAACCCTAGGAGATGAAACGCCAAACTGTGGGCCCCGTTCGGGTAAATTGGTACATCAACTTCTCGGGGTCGTAACTACGGCATACGATCTTCGTTTGACGTGCACAATACCTCGTTAAAAAGATCTATCTGAGGACTACAACTTTGGGATGACCAACATTGGTCCATGGACCCATGTTTCTCCCATCTTTCCCAAAAAACGTCGTTTAGGGCCTCAAAATGGCTCTAGAAGTTCAGGACCCGAAAAACTGCTAAAAATAGTAAATTATGCTACAATTAAGGAAACTAAAAAACTGAAAGAGACAGTTTTGGGGGTCCAAGTGGGATAGGTGGGTGGCCACCAACATCCACCTAGATCATTCCTCCCTCCTTAGGAAGAAATGGTCCCCATTGCGTTGATTTCATCCATGAGATTAGGAAACTTCTGTTGAACTTGGTCCCTAGTGAGCTGTTCTACAACCTACAATGTGTCCAGTAATAGTGGGAAGCATGGTCGAGAGCAGTCCACATTGAACACTCAATGCAAGCACAGGAATGGGGGAATGTTTTGCTCCAAAGAATTGTTTCCCACAACCTTGGTAATGGTGTAAGGACCATATTAGAGTGGTTTGAGCTTCTGATGGGCTCTCGTAAGGTGTTCTTTCTGCAGATGCAACCAGACTTTGTCGCCCACTTGAAACTTGTGTGGCACCCGATGTTGATCATGTCCTTGCTTGTACTTGGCATTTTCCACAATGGAGTGGCAATAGATCGACTCGTTGGGTAGAGGTGCTCTGGAAGTCAGATTGGACGAATGCTTGACCTAACAGTGTAATGGTACCCCTATGGGTGAGGAGAAGATGTCCCTGTCTTCTTTCATGACCGTATCCCTGTGTTTCTGCTACTGCGTAGAGGAACCCTTCGCGAGGGTCATGGATGTGGCAATGATATTCCCCTTATTTCTAGAGTGAACCAGACAGAAAATTAATTTCCTAGTCTGAGAGATGAGCTTGTTGCATTTCTTAGCAGTGATCATAGAAGTGGTGGTAGGTGGGGCTACCTCTGGTATCCTGTATACTGTATTACACAAAGAAATAATAACAGTGCGAGGCCTTGACTCATACATAGCATGTCGCTTCCACATTTATGGTTGGCCTAATAATACATCACAAACATGAAGCGGTGCAACATCACATAATACCTCATTTTGAAGGGTATGATGTTATAGGGAAGGCGACACTACTAGCAAACTTTGAGATCTCATCTTTGGTGAAGCCATCCAATATTGTATGGCTACAGGTGTGGTGTAGTTAGTAGGCCCAACCGTTTCACGACCTCTGCCGAAACGAGGTTCTTTTGGCTCCCACTATCAACAATGAATTGCAACGACGAACCCTTCACCCACATCTGTGAGTGGAAAAGATACTCCCCCTCCTCTGTATCTTCGGACTCATTCTTCTAGAAAATTATTTTCTTCCCTTTGCCACTCCCCTTGTCAGTTTCTGACTCAGGGTCGAAACATGCATATGATTATGAAGCCTTCAACTTGGCCACCAATGACTGCTTGGTCCGACACTCACTTGTGTTATGAGTGGGGCCATTATGGAACTCACACCACTTTCCTGTGTCCTTCTTTGACTTCGTGGTGTTGTTCTTTTATTGCGGCTTCGATGGGTTGTCTTGGGTCACCACACCTTCGCTTTGTCATTTGTCCTTCAGATTCATAGATCCAAAGTCTCGCTTCCTTTGTTTAAAATTCTGCTTGATGTTGACAGCATATCGGTATTCTGTGCCGAGTGAGGAGATGTTCAGGAAATCCATCTCTTCCTAGATGTATCTATGTAGGCAGCCATAGTATTTGAGTACCAAATGTAGCTCAGAATCCTTGATACCCAACTTTGTGCAAAGGGTACGAAAAGTATTTGTGAACTCTGGCACATCTTGGTCCCTTCCCTACCACAGTGTGGTCCACTTTATGTATTTGTCCTCATAGCTCTTGAAAGGGTAGTACTACTCCTTGATGGAATCCCGAAATGAATTCCAAGTGGGTGCAGCTAGAAATAGTGAGTTTGTACTTTCATCCTTCTGCTCACAGTAGGTTTCCCACTAGTCCTTGATGTGGGGGGGTGCTTTGAGAAGTGAAAAAGTGATCTTTTGCTGGCTAGAAAAATCATGAACAGAAAAATACCCTTCTAGCAGATTTAACCATTTATTTACAGTGTTTGTGTTTATCTAACCCTTGAATATGGGGATTTCAAAATTAATTTTTACCTTAAAGGGTATGGCGTTTCCAGAGTAGATGTTGGAAGCCGATGTGTCACATCTTGGTAGCCACTGAAGGATCTGGGCAAAGTTTTCCATCATCGTGTTCCTTTGTCACTCGAGGGCTTCTTCAAGCAAGATTTTGATCGGATCTCCTGTTGCCTCATCTTTCTTTTCATGCGAGGTCGTCGGGATTTGCGAGACTGGTCTTGCAAAGGTTCGACCAGTTCAAGCCCTAACTCCTCATATCATGCCCTCTTTGGGGACATGCAAAGAAAAGCAGAGAAAGAGCAGACCGCTCTGATACCATTGATCTATATTTAAATAGGAATGCAAAAAATTACAGAAATAACCATAAATAAAAGATGCAGCAAAAATAATACTTCATTTCATTAATGGAAAATATTGAAATATGCTTACAAACATAAATGGAAATAAACTAGCTAGGGTGATGGTAGCTTATCTCTGAGAAGAGATGTGGGGGCTACATGCCTTTGAACTATGTTACAATGAGGCTGAAAGGCCTATTTATTATTGAGAAACAATGGAAAACCATAAACATCCAAAAACCTAACTCTAGGAGATGAAACACCAAACTATGGGCCCTATTTGGGTAAATTGGTACATCAACTTCCCAGGGTCATAACTCTAGCATATGATCTCTGTTTGATGCGCACAATACCTCGTTAGAAATATCTATCTGAGGACTACAACTTTAGGATGACCAACATAAATCCATGGACCCATTTTGCTCCCATTTTTCCCAAAAAATAAAACATCGTTTAGGGCCTCAAAATGGCTCCGGAAGTTCAAGACTCGAAAAACTGCTAAAATAGTAAATTGTGCTACAATTAAGGAAACTAGAAAACTAAAAGAGACAGTTGTGGGAGTCCAAGTGGGATAGGTGGGTGGCCACCAAAATCCACCTAGATCATTCTATGGGCTCATTGGACAGAGCGTGGTGGTTTACCTTGATGATGTGACAGTATTTTCTAGAAAACGATCAAACCACCTACGCTATCTTAAGAAGATCTTCGAGCAAAAGTATGGGATATCCTTGACTCCCAAGAACAACATATTTGTAGTGTCTGAGGGGAACCTCCTTGGGAATATCACCACCAAGAGTGGGATAAAGGTTGATCTAGACCGAGTTCGAACTATCACATAGGTTCCTCACCCATTCAACAAGAAAGTCAAGGGATCTCTACTTGAATGGTTCATGAGGCACAATACTTGCTAAGGTTTTGCAAATGGGGTAGCAAGCTAAGTGGGCTTGATTGTGGAAAAACTCCACAGTTAAGCGCGCTTGAGCCAGAGGAGTTCTGGGAGGGGTGACCTCCTGGGAAGTCCTGGTTACCAGGTGCAAGCCCCGGAAGTGATGATTGATGCTATGTGATTCGTTCTCCACATTTCACTAGTTTCAATCCCACTTTTTCACCCCTGTGAGCATCACCCGATGCAATGAGTGCTAAGTGAACTATTCAAAAATCATGGGAAATTAGTCAGTTACGACTATCTCTCATGGAAATGGTCATACGTGAATGACTTATCTAACGCAGTTGAATCCCAAAATGATATCTAAAAAAAAAAATTGTTCATCAATGATAATGTTTTCTGATCATTTTTGTTATTTAAATACCATGAGTGAAAGTCTATTTATATATTTTAATTCAAAATCATTATTCTCATTACCCTATAAAAAAATGCAAATAATATAAAATTGTCATTCTTTCTGTATATATTCCAAACGCACCCTACAAAAAAATACACCGTAAAAACTCCCCCATTTATCCATCTCTCAAATGCATTAAATAAATACACCTAATAATACAAACATGGTCATTAATCTACATTTTTCATACATGAAATAAATTGATAATTTAAATTTCAAACAAATCAACATGGTTGGCTCTACCTCGGGGCACAAAAACTACAAAAAAATTTCCAAACCAATCGATGTAGTTAACTCTATATCTCTCTATGCACAAGATTCATGAAAGATTTTCCTTTTCCAAAAAATAATATATTTAATCAATGATTAGAAACTAGAAGCATGAAAGTTTTTCCAAGAAATTAATATAGTTAACTAATATTTGCACAAAATATATCTTCTCAATGAAATATATAAGTGGTTAACTTATGTATATGTGCACAGGAAACATGAAATTGCTTCCAAGAAATTAGAAAATTAAGTCATTTTCCACCCAAAAGAATATAGGAATTCTTTCCTACGAAAATATAATGGTTAAAATTTTGACTCTATGGAAACGAATAGAGGAATTCTCTCATAGGAATTTATCATAGTTAAATTCTTACGTCTTCACAAAAGAAAAGAGGAGTCTTTCATGGGTATTTATCATATGTAAATCTATTTATCATATGTAAATCTTACCTGTACGCAGAAGGAAATCTTACCTGTACGCAGAAGGATAAAGGAAATATTTCAAGGGAAATTCTCGTACCTAGTTTCTATATTTGTTCACAAGGAAAAGGTAATCATTTCATAACAACAAAAATCATTAAATTCCGAGAGGGAATCATACCAACATACCCTCGCATGAATTAATTTTCGCACTGCTTTTCTTCCTATGGCTCTGCCAATACACCCACAATTTCAATTTACTGATCAAAACCACATTGAGGGAAGATAGATCTAAGGAATTTTCCTCATATGTCCATAGGAATTCTGTCTCTTATGGTAGACTTTTTTATTAAAATGCCCTCAAATAATCGGCTACAAGTAAAGTTTAAAAATTCAGACGATATCGTAGTTGAGTGCTCAAAACCTAAAATTCATGATTGATACGACTTGGATATGAAACGTCATATGGATGATCTTTTTGTATGGGTGGAAGAATGTTACTTGGTGGCGAACAATGGAACTCATTTTCCTCTGATGTCATTCCAACTAAAAGGGGATCCTTCCCCTTCAAGATGGAGGTTTTTCATCCCTTTTTTGGTTAGGAAATACCAATAAGTAAAACCATTATTTTTTTATTAATAACCATAATTTTTGTAGCTATGAAAATATTAAAATTTTCCATGTTTCTAAAAAAATCCCTTTATAAAAATAGGTTGTTATATTCAAGTTTTATTGGAATCCATGGCCAATCCATGTAATATTTTAATTATATATTGTTTATTAGCCATGGAGAGCACTTCAACATTGTTTTATCAACCTAACAACAAAGTACTCATTTACATAATTCTAAGTAATATTTTTAATTATCAACAATTTATCACACTACCTTTGAAATTATTTAGAGAGCATATAGCTCTCCAATGATAGAAAAGTTCAAAGTTGAGATAAATCCATATAGTGCATCTTGTCTTATCATTTTGTAAAGACATACACAAGTATAGTATAATAAATTCCTAAAAATAAAATAGAGGTTTCCCTTGAACTAGAGTTCTAGAGTGTTAGGCTCCTTTATTTCCACCAAACTAATTAAAGAACTTTCACATATTTACACCTTCTCAACCCAAGAAGTGTCCTGATATTTATGGGTAGAAGTCCAATATTTATTTCCCATTTGCACTTTTAAATTCAAACTACATTTATCTCCCATAATCCCATAGTCTCTTTCATACATATTCTACCCATGACATTTATCTCCAGTTATGTTAGCCTTTGGTGGTCTTCCACACATGACAATTTTGTCTATTCATGTCAGCTCTTATTGATAAGATGTTTGAAACAAGATCATCCCTTTGGAAAAATGGATCATTTTTCATGGATCCACCAAATTAAAAAATAATAACGTGGGATATTTTATAACTATTCCTACAGAAGAAGATAAGCCACTTTTGTCTCGTCCCCTGAGGTCTCTACAATGGTTTAGGTTATGGAAGATTTCATGAATACAGAAAACATGTTGCAAGATGTCAAGAATGAGAGGGCTAATATATGAATTGAAGAATGGTTGGAAGAATAGACCATTAAGGCACATATTCGAACACTTCAACAATAATTTGAAGCAATAGTATGTGTACAGGAACAAAATGCTTTCTGGCATTGAAAGAAAGATTATATTGAATTTCCCTCTAAAGTTGAATACAGTGGAAAGCATTGTAAAATCTGAGAAATCCAAATAAATGAACAATACATTAATTTGTGTCAAAATGAGATCCATAATCTTGTTAATAAGAACAAATAATCTGACAACCCTTGTAATTCATATGGGTTTTATGTAAACAAACACTCAGAACAAATTCGTTGAGTAGCCCACTTAGTTGTAAACTACGAACTCCTCAACGATGTTTTAGATATTGATACATAACCAATTCCTCAAAAGGAATGTATGCTATCTAGAATAACAAGTGCTCTAGTTTCCTCTAAATGTTATATGAACTGTGAATTTTTGGAGTTGTCTACTAATGGGGAAGACAAGTTCAAAATTTCTTTTAGTGTACCAATTAGACTCTATGAATGGAATGCCATGCCATTTGGTATTAAAAATTCCCCCTCCAAGCTCCAAATATTAATGCATCAAGTATTCAAACCTTATTTTGAATGGTTTTTATTTGATATTGATTATGCACTGGTCTTCTAAAAAACTGTCGAAGATCATTTCAAGCATGTCCAAAACAAAAATTCAATTAGTCAAAGAAATAGGATTAATGCTAAGTAAAAAGAAGATTGATTCCTTTAATATTGACATTATGTTTTTGTGTGATAATATATCAAATGGACAAAGTAATCTCCAGCAACATGTTGTAGAATTTATAGGCAAATTCTCCAACAAAATTATAGATAAAAAATGGTTGCAAAAATTTCTTGGCTACGTAAATTATGTTTGTAATTTATATAAGGATTGTGCACACGATTGTCAAATGTAACACATCCATCTATTAAACATTATATCTATATATATATATATATATATATATATATATATATATTATATATATATATATATCTATCTTAACATAAATCACCCCAAAAAATGCATATTTATGTTAGAAGAAGCATTGTCAAGATTAAAAATATAATGAATGATTTATAAGCACCCATGACAAAATCTATTTCCAAATTCATACAAAAATAAATGATTGGATTTTAGTTACTATGTATAGTTTATATAATGATTGTGGTGGTATCTAGTTTTAATCGACAATGACTTCAATATTTATACAATCCTCTGTATTGAAACATGTTGGTATATTGCTAGCATATGTACTAAGCGTAAACAAGTCATGGCCTCAATTCTTGCCCAAGGAGCACATGAGTATTTACTACTCTGGTTGTCCGGGTCTTGGTGACTACCTGAAAGTCACGCATATGGCCATATCCAAACTTTAACCTAGGGATCCGTGTCCTCCTTCGACAGTTCACCATGGATTGCTGGATCAAATGGTCCTCAGGATGTCTGTCCTTCATTTCTCGGTGGTGTGGTTTCATTCTATCATTGTTTCACTCTAAAGTTTTTTAGGAGTTATGGATTTGCTCTCTTCTTCGGTGTTTGTTTCCACCTGTAGTCTTGGTTCACTAGACTATTTGCTCTACCTTTTAGCATCTTGGATTAGTCTAATGGTCCCGAAGCCGCTTCAATGCCATGGCACTCAATCTGCAAAGGCATGATTTGCAACATCCCTTCCAATGGTAAGCTTCAAGGTTTTCCCCCACATAATCACCTTTGTTTAATAAGGTTAGTATTATTATTATATACTCTGTTTCTTTTGCATGTTCTAATAGAAATTTCTTTGCTATGGTGTAAGGTTTTGTTCCTAGAATAGGACTTTCGGACTGGTGCTGTGGCAAACCCTCCTACAGGCTTCATCATTCGTGACCAACTCCGGGTATGATGACATAGTTTAGATCTTTCTAGGATAGGGTTTTTTGACGAGAATGTCAAGTCTAAATCATCGTGATATTATTTCTAGATAGAAATTTCGAGGTCGCTCAAGTCGTTGCTTTAATGTTAGTTCTTTTTTGTTTTCAGAATTTTGTTTAAGTATTTAAAAAATGACCTTATGGCTTCGGCCGAATGTTGAAGGTTTTGGTAAAGAGTTTAGGCCGCCATCCTTGGTAATATAAAAACATTTTGGAACATTTTAAAATGTATGACTGGAGCTTATTGATACGGAATTTCTTCTTGAGACGAGGGTTATCATAATTTAATTGCAAAGTTTCAGATTGTTTTCCATGTTTATTCAAACGCTGACTTTGGAATCTGAGAGTTATCCTTTCTCAATTTATTTAGAGTATTTGGTTTACGCTTTCATTCTATACATAATTATATTGCGGCTCAAAATTGTATGCCTCAATTTGATCTATACTATTTTAGATATAGCTTGGTAAATTCTCTCAGCTTGTTATGGATTAAAGGAAAATGTCTTGATGGCTTCTTTAGAGGCTCGAACTGCTAAAATTTTGATATCTCGGCGAAGAATGTAATCTTTTTTTCTTCTTTTTTTAAATCTCCAGAAGTCGATTATTCTTATCTTACATCTTGATTCATGAGCTTAGATTGTCTTTGTTATTCTCTGTTTGTATTCGTGGTGATTTTCATAATTAAATATTATATTTTCTATGCATCGACTAGGGTTTTATGCATGTAAAATATTATGGTACAGAATCATGAAATTTCTTGAATGTGTTGATCTTTAAGCATACCTGTTTATTTTATCTATCACTGTTTGAAGTTCGTTCAGTTGATAGATTAATTTAACTGCTTTTCCTCATTTAAATAAAGATAATATAAACGATTTATCATGTCTTGAATTTTGATAGTAATGCTTACAATAATCTTATCATTTTCCAATTTTGCTTCTCCATCTAAGTTCTTTTCTGATTCCACTGATATTATTAATATATTTTCTTTTTGAGAATGGAATAAGGGTTTTTCCTTAGTTTTCTATTATTACTCTACTCTTACTCTTTGATGAAATATTTCAAAATAAAATAAGAAAACCTGAATGACATACTTAAAGAAATAAGAGACCTTGCATATAATTCGTGCAACATTAATTCAAAGATATTATTTCTTAAATTTAGGCAATCTGCCCAACTATTATTCTTAGATTCAGAGAATAACTTATACAAGAAATTTTTTACTTATGAGTTTACGTTGTCCAGGACTGAGTCTAAAACAAGACTCGCACTTTAATTTTCCTCCCTGCCATGAGATTACCTACTTTGGTAAATCTTCCCCCCATGCTACTCAAGATTTCAGGGGTTATCTCTCTCCTCATAGACTTTAATGTTTGCCAGCTATCTAGTCTTAACTAGACTTAGCCATCACAGACTGCCTGACCCTTGTGATCTCAGATACCCCTATCCTCTTGATATTTTTAGTAAAAATACTCTAGGATTTAGTTTTGGAACAGATGATTGTCTCCAAAACTAATTACCTAATAAAATAGTATTTACCCATAACTACAAAATTTATTCTTCGATAACTAAACTCCAAAAATATTTTATAATTAAAAAAATACTAACAATTTGTGTGATTGTAGTAAAAAAATTAATATTTACATTAATGGGGTATATTACATGTGCCCCCCCTAAAATGGAACAGTGTCCCGATGTTCTCTTCTTGCAGATAGACCCGGAAATTTTTCTTTTATGACTTGTCCATCTTCTGAGGTGGCCATTTCCGACCCATAGTGCTGCCACTACACTTTAACCTCGGTGATAACTCATTTCTATAGTGTTACTTCTCTTCGATCTAGTATAACCAAAGGTTTGACTAAGAACTCTCCTTCCGGTTCGACCTGAACATAACAACAAAATGTGTTAAATAATTAACCAGTTATCTAACACATTTTTAAAGAAATATCTATATATATACCTTACCTGTATATCTTGAAATTTGATTATGTTGTTAGTGTCATACACATATTTCTTAATTACATAAACATGAAAGACACTGTCTACATGAATGTGACTGGGTAAGGCAAGTTGGTAAGCAACAGGTCTAATTCTAGCCAGGATTTGAAACGGCCCGCAATATTGGGGTGCTAGTTTAGCACACCCTGCCCATTGTAAGGTTTTTTTTCTTGGTTCGCACTCAAATGTAGACGTGATCTCTTGCTTGGAATTCTTAGAAACTCCTTTTCCGATCGACAAAGTTCTTCTGCTGGTCCTAAGCAGCCTTTAAATTAATCTATACATTTTTCACCATTTCCTCCATCTCTTCCGACATGTCTGGCCATAGTAACAACTTATCCTCTTGTCCATTCCAACTTAGAGGTGTTCGGCACTTGTGTCCATATAAAACCTCAAAGGGACTCATTTGAAGGGATGCATGGTACCCATTGTTATAGGAAAACTCCACCATGTGTAAATAATCTTCCCATTTAGTGGGCTACTACATTACATACATTCGCAGCATGTCTTCAAAAACTTGATCTGCTCTATCAGTCTACACATCTATTTGCAGATGGTAAGTTGTACTGAAGTGCAGTTGTGTGCCCAATCCTTCAAAGAGGGATTTCCTGAAGGTTTACTGAAATTTTACATCTCGGTTGGAAATAATCATCTTAGGGATTCCATGCAGTATAAAAATGTTATGCATAAAAATATTAGCAAATTGGACTGCTCTATAAGTTGATTGAACAAGTATGAAATGAGCAGATTTACTCAATTTTCCTACCACCACCATGATCGAGTCATTTTTCTTTCTTGATTTAGGCCACCCGGTAATAAAGTCAACAGATATAGTTTCCCATTTCCATTCTAGGATAGGCAGAAGGTGAATTAACCTTGTTGGATGTTGGTGCTCAGCTTTCGCTTGCTTGCATTCCAAGGATTTGGCTAAATATCCTACCACTTCTTCATACGAGGCCAAAAAAATTCCTTCCGTAGGGCCAAAATCAATTTCTGATACTCGAGATGGCTTGCATAAGGGATCTTATGGTATTCATCAAAAAATAGATTTTTAAGATGTTGGTTAGGCACATATATCATTTTCCTATAAATCAACAAATTTTCTGCATTTATTTCATAACCCAATTGATGTTCATTGTTGTTAGGAAATTTTGCTTGTTGCCCTAAATATTTATATGTTGAATCATGCATGGCTAATTCTTGAATCTGCTCATAAAAGGTAGTTTGTGATTCACTAAAAGAAATTTCATATAAACAGTTTACCTTTTGTCTTAAAACATGTGCCACCCAGTTTTCTTTTCCTTTTAATTCTTTAATTTTGAAATCAAATTCACTCAGGAAATCTGCCGAGCGAGCTTACCTGGCATTTAAAGTTGGTTGTTTGAACTAATTAATCAGGCTATGGTGGTCAGTCATCAACATAAATTTCTTACTTAATAGGTAATGTCCCCACATTTTTAAGGCATGAATGACCATAGTTAGCTCCAAGTCATCTGTTGAGTACTTGTGTTCATATTCTTTAAGCTTCCTACATTAGTAGGTAACCACTCTACCTTCTTTCATTAATACGACACCCACACCTTCCCTACTGGAATCCATACAAACCACATATTCTTCATTGGGATTAGCAATGCTCAAAATAGGTGTTGTGATAAAAGTATTCTTGAGTTGATCAAAGCTCCTTTGATAGTTGGGGGTCCATTTTAAAGCTTTTCCTTTCTTTTGTAGAGAGGTGATAAGATATGCTACTCTAGAGAAACCCTCCAGAAATCTTCGATAGTAACCTGCTAAGCCCATAAATGATCTTATGTCGACTACATCCTTTGGTATTGGCCATAACATAATGGTTCTTATCTTTTCCGGATCTACGACAATTCCGTCCTTCGTAAATAAATCACAACTATTGGATTTTCTCCTTAAAGAAATCACATTTACTGTACTCGGCATATAGTCAGTGTTCTCTTAGGAGTTGCAGAACAATACGTAGATGTTTCTTATGTTCATCCACATTCTAAGAATAGATTAATATGTTATAAATAAAGATTAATACAAATTTATCTAAGAACTGATGAAATATCTTGCTCATGAGACACATGAAACGTGTTGGGGCGTTAGTTAGTCCAAATGATAAAACCACGAACTCATAATGTCCATAACGCATCTTGAAGGCTATTTTTGTAATATCTCCATCTTTTATTCTACTTTGATGATAGCGAGAGCAGAGATCAATCTTTGAGAATAGGGTTGCACCTTTGACCTGGTCAAAGAGCTCATCTATCCGGGGAAGGGCGTATTTGTTTTTGATGGTCAACATGTTTAGCTGGCGGTAATCCATGCACATTCGCAAGGTTCTTTCCTTTTTAACAAATAATACCGGAGCTCCCTAAGGAAACACATTGGGATGGATATACCTATTATCAAGCAACTCTTGGAGTTCCATTTTTAATTCTATTACCTTGGGTATGCTCATTTGGTAAGGTGCCCGGGAAACTAGAGCAGCTCCCAGAATCAACTCAATAGTAAAATATATGTCTCTTTTTGGGGTTAGGCCCAATATTTCTTTAGGAAATACATCTGAAAATTTGTGTATCACAGATATGTGCTCTAGTGATACAGATTGATCATTAGAGTTAGCATACCCTACTTCTATTGCATAAACTTGACAACCTTTCCTGATGCATTTGGCTAATTGGGAGGCTGTTTTTGGCCTTAATTACAGAGGTTTATGACCACCTTGAATTTCCTGTCTCTCTCTTAGTTCATCTTGGTAGCTAATAAATTTTCTTTTTCAATTTACTAGGGACCAGTGCTTTTCTAACCAATCCATGCCTATCGGAATGTCATATGACCCTAGGGGTAATGCATTTGAATTAGCTATCATAGGTTGACCATCTAATTTTAAAGGGCAGTTATATATTTTAGACAAAACTTTTCTTTTTTCCCGTGTGGCTAGCTATAATAACCATGGGTTTTTAAATCTAACAACTTGTAATTTACATCATTCCACTACCCTAAGACTAATGTAACTTAATGTAGCCCTGGGATCTACTAAAATAGAGAAGGTTTGGTCAAAAATAGTAACTTCAAATTCAACCATAGTTGGATGAAGCTCTGCTTGATGATCTTCAAGAACTACATTTATCTTATGGATGCTTCTTTCCACTTCTCCCATAGTGGATTCCTCCTAAGCTTGTGAGATCTGATCTTCTCCCCTGTGTTGAAGGCAATTTTTGACATAATGTAAGCCTCGGAATCCCCAACATTGTACAAGTGGTATGTTAATTAATTATGCTTCACTTATGTCGGTTTATTCATTTGTCCTAGTTTCTCCCGGTACCTTAGATTTGGGCTTATTCACATTCTGATTACCCTTACCTTTATATAATCCCTTGTTGCTGGAGCTCTTATTTCCCTTGTGGCTGGGAATAAACTTATTTTCCTTCTTGTCTACCCACCTTTTGCTCGTATATCCCTTTGGTTTATCTTGTTGATAACAAATTCGTGCTTTCTGAATGACTTCATCAATGGTTTTTGGGTTGTCAAATTCCAGTCGTTATTTCATGAACAGTAGAAGACTCTTGTCAAACCGTTGTACTTTGGATTTTTATTCACGAATATAAGGAACATATCGGAATAATGATGTAAATTTTGTTATAATTTTATCCATTATGATTTGGCCAAGGCGGAGATCTTGGAACTCTTTTTCCTTTTCATCATAAAATATCTCGGTCAAATATTTATCTTTAAAGAATTTCTGGAATTTTTCCCAAGTTATGTTTTGCTCATTGACCACATGGATTGCTTCTAATTTCTCCCACCACAATCTAGCTTTCCTTTGATGTTGAAAAATAGCCAGATGGGCCTTCAAAATATAATCATACTCGTACAGCTGGAAATACTTGTTCATATTAATTAACCATGCTTCTGCGGCATCTTCTTGCTCCCCATCAAAGAGAGGAGGCTTGATTTGATGAAACACCCCTTGGAGTTCATTTTTATGTTTCTTATGCATCTTGTGATCAAACACATTTCCTGATTCTTCTTCTTGGTTTTCTTCTCCTCCTTCTGTTTCCATATTTTCAATTCGAATCTCTTATCCCCCACTTATGTGAATGTGCTACGGATTGGGGAGTAGTGGTCGATGATTCTATTTATATGATACGATTTTTAGAGTCTTCGCTTGTTCCTACATAAATATTTCGTTATCTATCTGGAGTTGGGCCATCTCACCTTTCAATTCTTGGACAATTGTCTGGAGGTCTGTATTGGAATTTTTGCGTATCATCGCCGAGCTGCACTCAAACCTTAGGATTGCCTTCCTGAAATGATGTTGGCCTTGTTTCTAATATGGAAGCATGTGGTTGATGGACAACTTGCCTCATGCTAATGGTCTGTTGTCTCCTATGTGTGCAACACTCATTTTGCTATTCCTTATTCTAGAGGCCTCAGATTTGTAACCTGAAGGCACTGATACCATACGTAACACATCCATCTATTAAACATTATATATATATATATATATATATGATCTTAACATGAGTCACCTGAAAAATGCATATTTATGTTAGAAGAAACATTGTCCACATTAAAACTACCATGAATGATTTATAAGCAGCCATGACAAAATTTATTGCCAAATTCATACAAAAATAAAGGATTGGATTTTAGTTAGTATGTATAATTTAGATAATGATTATGGTGGGATTTGGTTGTACGTGTCATTGACTTCAATATTTATACAATCGTGTGTATTTAAACCTATTGGTACATTGCTAGCCTATCCACTAAATGTAAACAGGTCATAACCTCTATTACCACCCAAGGACTGCACCTGCATTTAATGCTCTAGCTGTTTGGGTCTTGGTGGCTGTCTGAAGGTCACCCATATGTCTATATCCAAACTTTAACCTCAGGATCAGGCTCCTCCACCGACGGTTGACCATGGCGTGCTGGATCAAATGGTTCTCAGGATGTTTGTCCTTCATTTCTCGGTGGTGTGGTTTCATTTTGTCATTGTTTCACTCCAGAATTTTGGAGGGGTTATGGCTGCTATGTTCTTCGATGTTTGTTTTTGCCTATAGTCGTAGTTCATTGGACTATTTGTGCCACGTTCCAACATCTTTCATTACTTTGATGATCCCAAAGCTACTTCAACGCCCTCGAACTCAATCTGTGGAGGCAGGGTTTGCAACATCCCTTCCAAAGGTAAGCTTTAAGTTTTTTCCCCACATAATCACCTTTGTTTAATAGGGTTGGTATTATTATTACAGTCTATATTTCTTTTGCATGTTCTAACACAAATTTCTCTGCTACGGTGTAAGGTTTGGTTCCCCGAACAGGATTTTTGGCTTGGCATTGTGCCAAACCCTTCTAACGGCTTCATCATTCATGACGAGATCCAAGTATTCTCACTTACTTCATATCTTTCTAGGATAGGGTATTATGATTAGGCTGTCAAGTCTAAATGACCGCGATATTAGTTCTAGGTAGATTGTTTGAGGCTGCTCGAGCTGTGGCTCTACTGTTAGTTCTTTTTTTATTTTCAAAATTTTGTTTGAGGCTTTAGAAAAAGACCTTCCAGCTTTGGACAAATGTTGAAGGTTTTGGAAAAGAGTTCAGGCTACTATCCTTCGTAATATATAGACATTTTGGAACATTTTAAAATGTATAACTCGAGCTTAACGATACAAAATTTCTTCTTGACATGAGGGTTTCCATAATTTAATTGCAGAGTTTCAAATTATTTTCCATGTTTATTCAAATGCTATGTCTGGAAACTAAGAGTTATCCTTTCTCAATTTATTTAGAGTATTTGGTTTATGCTTTTGCTCTATACAGAGTTATATTGCGGCTCATAATTGTATGCCTCAATTTGATCTGCACTATTTTAGTTATAGCTTGGTAAATTCTCTCAACTTGTTATGAATTAAAGGAAAATGTCTTGACGGCTTCTTTAGAGGCTTGAAATGGTAAAATTTTGATATCTGGGAGAAGACGATAATTTTTTATTTTTTTTAATTCTCGAGAAGTTGAGTCCTCTTATCTTACATATTGATTTCTAAGATTAGATTCTCTCTGTTATTCTTTGTTTGTAGTCGTGGAGCTCTTCATAGTTAAATAGTATATTTGCTATGTATCGACTAGGGTTTTATGCATGTAAAATATTATGGTACAAAATCATGAACAATTTTAAATGTGCTGATCTTTAAGCATCCCTGTTTATTTTATCTATCACTCTTTGAGGTTCTTTCGGTTGATAGACAAATTTAACTATTTTTCATGATCTAAATAAAGAAAATATATAGGATTTGTCCTATCTAGAATTGTGATAGTAATGTTTACACGAATCTTATCATTTTCCAATTTTGCTTCTCCATCGAAGTTATTTCTAATTCTAATGATATTCTTAATATAGTTTCTTTGCTAATTCTACTGATATGCTTAATATAGTTTCTTTTCATGAATATAATAAAGGTTTTTCCTCAGTTTTCTATTATTACTCTACTCTTACTCTTTGATGAAATATTTCAAAATAAAATAAGAAAACCCTAGTGACATACTTCAAGAAATAGGAAACCTTCCCTATAATTCTTGCAAAAATAATTCACAGATATTATCTCTTAAATTTAGCCAATATGTCTAGCTATTATTCTTAGATTCACAGATATTATCTCTTAAATTAGGCCAATTTGTGGAGCTATTGTTCTTAGATTCAAAGAATAAATTATACAAGAAATTCCCGACTTATCTATTTAAGATGTCTAGGACTATGTCTAAAACAAGTCATGTACTTTAATTTTCCTATTTGTTGGGAGATTACATGCTTTGGTAAATCTTTCCCCCATGCTACTACTGATTTTAGGAGCTCTCTCTCTCCTCAGAGAAATTAATGTTACTAGCTATTTGGTCTTAATGAGACTCAACTTTTTCCTTCTTGTCATGAGATTACTTGCTTCAGTAAATCTTCCCCCCATGCTACTCCTGATTTCACGAGTTCTCTCTCACCTCAAAAAAGTTAATGTTTACCAGCTATCTGGTCTTAACCAGAAGCACAATCTCATATCATCCTTTTGACCTCAGATACCACTATCCTCTTGATCTTTCATTAAAAATACTCTGGGATTTAGTTTTGGAATAGATAACTAGCCTGCTAGCTGATCCTTCCTTCTCAGGGAAGTTAGTTCTGGTTTGCTTACTAAACTGACATGATTTGCATATTATATTATCTGGAATTCCGATGTCTAGAAGACCACGAATTGCCTAGTATTTGCATGCTTTCCTTATCTGTGATAAGCCTGGATGCCCCAACCTCTCGTGCCATAGCTAGTGTTCATCATTCTTGCTCAGATAACATTGTTGTTGTCCTTCTTTGAATATGTATAAATTATTTAGAGTTCTTATGCCTTTGATCACTGTTTCTGTTGTATCAAGATCACGAACACTACATCCATTTGATCGAAATATTACCTCTGTTCCTTGATCGCACATATGACTAACAGTCAATAGATTATGCTTTAAGCCATCAACATACATAAAATTTCTTGCTTTGACCTTTTCTTCTGAAAGAACATAACCTTTACCTTTTATGAGTGCAGGGGTGTCATTTCCAAATGAGGCCTTCTTCTCCTTCTCCAAGGCACTATATGACTGAAGTTTTTCTTTATCACCTGTCATATGTTTTGAACATCCACTGTCGATGTACCATTGATTTTCCTGCCCTTCTGCATATAAGGCTATACGACATCTTTCTAGTTGTGGTTTTTTCATTCTCCATGTTTTCATATTTGAGGCTTTCTCCTTTTGAGTTGCCTACCGAAACCTGCTCCTGCATTCAGAATCTTCATGACCAAAATTATTACCAATAAAACATTCTATTTCATTTTCAAGAGTAGAAAAATTATTGTAGGTCCTTTTCATGATCCCAGTCATACTCCTCTATTTTTGAGTTTCTCTAGTCATGATAGTTTTGTAGGCAACACACTGAGGTGCTTTCTATCCAAAGTTGTGACAAGAGAAACATTGGCCATTGAAGAAATTCCTACGATTATCAACCTTGCGGACCGAACAATAGTAGTTTTCATTGACATTCATTCTTGAGGCAAATTGAGAACGATTTACATGTGGTCCGCTGTAGCTTCTGTTTATCCTTGAAGTACATTTCCCCTAATTTACTTGGTGATCTCTATTCATTCTTGAAGAGAAATGTCCCTGATTTACCTGGTGAGCAGCATTGTGCCTTTGCTGTTGATTGTCAACTTGTTCGCTTCTCCTTGTTGCATCAATATAACTTTTGGAGGTGGATGGATTCTGTGCTTGAGATGCTTCTTCATTATATCCTAGACCTATCTTAATTAGTGGGGAATGTTCTACTTTGATAATCTCATCTAACATTTCAGATACTTTAACAAATTTAAGATTAAGAGCTTTAGTTTTCTCAATCTCTTTTCTAAGTCCCACTATTTCATATTCTAAGTTTTCATGATGTTTTTTACTTTCAGCTAGTTGGAATTGCATAGTATCAATAATCATATTTTTCTCTTCTAAAAAAATTTTGAGTTTAGAAATTTATTCATAAAGACCTTCTTCATCTATAGCATCCATGAAATCATCATCTTCAAAAAGCCATTAAAAGTCTATAATTATTACCTTGTTCATCTTCATCACTATTTGAAAATCCATCATTGTCTTCATGATTTTAATAACTTTTCTTATTTACATTCTATTTCTTGTTCCATCTAACAGGTTCCTTACCTTTATGAGGACACTTGGCAACATAGTGACCAACTCTTCCACAAGCAAAACATTTGAAAGATAACTAACCTCTGAATCTTCCAACACCCCGTTGAAGGTTCTTGACAAAATTTGATTCTTCTAATTCTTCTAACATATGTCCTCAGTCATAAGAATCTCCTTTTCTCGAGGCCTTGAATCCAACTTCTCTTCTGCTTGATGGTCCCCCTTTCCTCATTTCAAAAGCGATTATAATTCCGTGTAGTTGCGACATGGTAATTTTATGTAGATTTTCCTTTTATTCTATTGCATAAACTTTTGGTTCAAACTTAGAAGACAAAGATCTCAGAACATTTTCAAACACAACAGTCTCTTTTATTTCTTCACCTAATTTTTTCATAAAATTAACAATCTCATCTATCCATAGGAAATAGTTAGCCACACTTTCATCATTGTACATTCTGAGATTTTCATATTGAATTCTGAGGTTTTGAAGTTTTTCTCTTTTTACCTATTCATCTCCTTCATATCTCAGAACGATCTTGTCCCATATTTCTTTTGCAGTTTTATACTGCATAACCTTGATGAATTTTGATTGAGGTAGACATCCTAATAGAGTATTGACAGCGTTTGCATTAGTTTCAAACTGCTTCTTCTTAGCCGGATCTGTAGGAGTTGCTGATGGAAAAGTGTACCCTGTGTCTATGATATCCCAGACTTCTGTACCAAGAGATTGAAGATAGTCTGTAACTCTTACCTTCCAATAGACGAAGTTGGTCCCATCAAAATTTGGTGGCCTGATTGATGCTTCTCTCTCGTAGTTTCTCATGATGATAGATCTTCCTTCAAGCGATCAAGCTTCTTTTGAAGGACACGCTCTAATACCAATTTTTGGAAATAATACTGAGAGGGGGCTGAATCAATATTATCTGGTCAATTATTTTCTTTTTCAAACCCAGAATATATACTCTACTCCAGTTAGAGAAAACCACATATATATGTAACTACAGATAAGGAAACCCGCGTATACCATACAGACTTATAATTTAAAATATTCTATAGATGTTGAGCATTAATCTGTGCATCAGGGTCATATAAACATTAACCAGGAATAGAAAAATAGAGCAAAAGAAAATCACACACAAGAATACAAGGTATAAGGTGGAAACACAATGTGGGTGAAAACCACCTGCTGCAATATGTCTCTATCTTTTCAATTCGAAACTTATTTTTACAATGATTCTATAATGGTGCAGTCCTTTACCAGTACGCAGGTTGCTACCTGCAGAGAGCTACAACCCTCTCTCGTTTTCCATCTTCTCCTAGAAGGGAGGTACAAGCCCCATAGTTCTTGTACTAGTTGAGATACTACTACATAGGTTGCTACCTACAGAAGACTACAACCTTCTCTTCCTTCCAGGGACCACGTTTCATAAATTTTATGACTCGATCGACAAATAACATCAAGAATTTCTGCATCAACCAATCACCTTTTCACCCATCAAAACCGAATCAAAATAAACACTTCTCTGACGACTGTACCCAGATCATAATAACAGTAATCACACCCCACTTCTGAACCCAGAACACTGTAGCAATAAACAAAAGTAGCTAGACCATAAATCAAGAGATGTATGCTACTTCTCTTTTTAGAAACCTGCGTGCATACGCTTCTCTGTCAATACCGACCTGCGTATAGATCTATAAAGTCATTCTTTCAAACATTCAGATATTAGTTAACGAAGATTATCAGATTTATAGATCAAGTGTGCGCCACATATGAGAGATCAAAATCATATAGAGATACAACTATTCTAGCCTTAAGATTTTGACCCATCAATAGAACTTATCCTTCTCCTTGTGCTCAGGTTCCTCCTTCATTCAAATCCAGATCTGCACCATAACCCAATCATAGTATTCCAGATCTAGCACTTTATCAGATATTCAATAATTCAGAAGATGCCTTGCCAAATGATCTCCTTCCTCTTTTATAGCCTTAGGCCTTTCACAATACCACAGACCAAAAACCATAACAATTAAATACCATGGACCCAATACTTGGGATCAACACTTATGACGAGACACCATGGCCCATAACCATAGGTTCAAATACCAAGGACTAAATACCACGGACCAAAACCATGGGATCAAAAACTGTTGGACTAATACCATGAACCAACCATAAGATTTCCCATGTGCATGCGCTTTTCTCTGCATCAAAGTGCGTGAACATTTCTCTACATGAAAGTGCATGAGCTTTTCTATGCATGAAAGGGCGTGAAATTTTCTCTGCATGAAAGTGCGTGAACTTTGCTATACTATAATTTATCATCTGAGATGAGTGGGTTGCCATCAAGTACAACATATGTATCATAATTCCAACAGGTTTTACCTCAGATGGTCAATGACAAACATTTCAATACATACAAGGGGTTGTTTTAGTCACACAAATACTATCTACCCTATGATCTTTCATACCTCAAGTAGAAACTTCGAGTCAAGTGTAGTTGTCATCATGGACTCCTCAACCTAAAAAATTGAACAACATACTATTAGATGGGAAGACCTTAATTTCCCCAAACATTGGGTCATCGCGGCTCCCAAATTACCAAAATTCCAAAATATCACCACTGCACATATTTGACAAAGCCCATGTTCAACCACCTTATCTTTTCCATATACTTCCAAAAAGTATGTTTCTACATCTCAGATGAAAAATGTTAAAAACAATTCTGGATTAACTCTTTCTTATGTACATACTTCACTTTTATAACTAGTCAAAGTATTTCAATTTACTTCTTTAACTGTTGAATGTCCTTTTTGTAAAGATATTGTAAATTTGGATTCCATTAGATTTTTGAAACAACGTAAAAATCATAACACCCGTACAGGAGAAGCTCCTTGTACTATGTTTGTTGAACCATTTTTCCATCCAATGTGTGTAGATATTTCATTCTCCCATGACCATGTGTTGATGATCCATTCTCTTCCTTCTTTAGAAAACCAATATCGTAGATTGATAGAGATTTTTAGCTAGATGAGACCACCATGTACACCCTGATACGACCTCAGGTACATTGAACAAGCATATAAGGTTAAACCTGTCTCCAAGTTCGAGAATAGAATTACACATGATTGCAAAAGAACTTCTCAGTGAGAAATGCATAAATTCTTCTCACTTGTGGAAGGATATAAGAGATACCAAGTATATAAGGAATGAATGAAATAAGTAATAAATTGGGATCTCTTTACATATCAAAAAGCAAGTGAATTAAATATAAGTAGTGTCAAAAAACAAAAAATAAAAATTAAAAAAAAAAAAAATAAAAAAATAAAAAATAAAAAAATAAAAAATAAAAAAAAAATAAATAAATAAAAAATAAATAAATTCTTTCACTAAAATGGAAAGATTATATGAAACAAAATTGTCTATTTGGTATCATTTTATGAGTGGAAAACATACAAGAAGTCCCTAGAGTTCAAATGGTGGGGCAAGAATTCTGGAAAAAAGATAAGTGGATAGGTCTAGATAGAGCCAAAATTGAATCCCCTTCAATCTTTCCACCAACAAAAGGAATTGTCCTTGAAGAAGAAAACAAGCAAGTGAAAGTTTTCCCTTTGGTCCTCCAATATGAATTTGTTATGAGTAGTAGAAATTATCATCTACAAATTATTAGTGAACAAATCAATTACACTAATACAACACTCAATGCTATGGCTGTACACACATTCATCTCAAATGATTATGCTCGTAAGGGAATGTTGAATATCTTCAAGCCACTCTCATTTCTTCAAACCTAAAAAATTTCCAATTTTCTCTGTCACAAATCCATGGTGAAACTAGAGGAGTTAGGCACTTCACTCTACAATTGAAAGAAAATATAAAGGAGCAGCATGAAGAACTAGAGGAATGAAAGGGAAAATATTTGTGTTACGTAAATGAGAAAATATAAAAAATAAGAAAAAAACTTGAAGAGTGTTAGACTGGAAAATCAGATAAGCATATGCCCTTATCTTATTTAACTAATCATACTATCTCTATCACTGAGCCTCACAAGTGGGTAAGAACCTTTCCCCACCTCTCTCTAGAAGAAAAAATAGAGACCTCTAAGAAAGAAGAATCCTCAGAAAATGAGAAACACCAGTGTAATGTTCTTCCCATTCATGAACCTTTTCCTCATCATATGCCTTGACCACTAGCTACTGACCTATATGGAAAAGAAAAATCACAAGAAGTTCAAATATTTTCTAATGAATGGTACTCCAAGTGGAATATTGATAACATGAGTACATGTCAAATTAGAAATATGATAGATTGAATGTACACATCTTACACAATTATGTGAATGAAAGGGAAATATGAAGTTAAGGTGTGTAAGGCCACTATTCAATGTTTCATTGGTACCTTGGCTAGGTGGTGGAACTATGAATCATCACCAACTATGCTGGAAAAAATGTCACAAGAAGTGTTGAAATATGAAATAGGTGATATTATTTATTACATTGTTTGTTCCACCCCGCAAAGTAATATGATTGGTGGTCTAACAGGTATGATTTTAGAACATCGATGTGAAACTGAAACTGAAATTGATGATTAGATTTAAATTATCTTAGTGGATATAAAATGCAAGGAAATGCCTCTATATGAAGATTTCCATAGAAAATAAGTGTGGAGAAACTATGAAGTCAAATATAGGTAAAACATTCTTTGGAAATAGGTATACCTTGTTGCACTCCTCGTATGTTTGTTGAATATCTAAAAATGAAAGATGACTTTGAGATGCCTTATGAATCTTATACTTAGGGGAAAATGTATGCAAAAATTACGAAATAATGGATAGGACTATGCACCAAAATGAAAGTTAATAAATATATCCAAAAAATTTCTACATTACCTTATAGTAGATCTCTCTCTCAAAAATATGGCCTTTATACAAATGATCAAATTTTCAAAAGAAAGAAGGCCAAAATGGTAACTAAAAAGAATTCCGTAGACAAGTAAAAACTTCACAAAAGTTTCTATAAGAAGTATAATAGGTCATCACCTACAAACTCATAAAAGCCAAAAATGGGAGAAAATTGTGTGTTGGTTGTGTGGCTAAAGGGCCACCTAGCAAGAAGTTGTCCAAAAGGAGAGGCATCTAAACGAAATAAGGCAAATATGTCTCAAAAATCGGCATAAAAAATATGGCAGGAAAGATCCAAAAATTCCCAAAAAACACAATATTCTTGACCTTAAAATGCAACAAGTGTTAGTTACCTCATCACAACACCAACCAATGCCCATATGCTCCCATTCTAGTCAAAGAAGAAACATCTTCTCCTAACGAAAGGGTGTTGTGAGGATAGTACTGAAACATCTAATTGTAGCTTAAAATCTTCAACAAATATAAAAAATGATGTCCTAATAATTGAGTGTCCTTGTGAAAATTATGAATTTTGTGAATGTAGAGAGGAAGGCACAAATTTTTTAGGTTCAGATAACTCAGCAAATCGAAAGGAATTAGAGAAACCCAAAAAATAAAAAATTTGTATGGTTCTCACAACAGACGATGAATATGCAAAACTCCTTGTAGGTATCAAATCTCTGTCTGAAGGAGAGACAAAAGAGAATCTAATGGACACATTTTTGAAAACAATGTTAAAATATCAACCAGGCACTTCAACTAGCTCTGGTAAGTCTAACAACAAATTTTTTATTTTATTTTTCGATGCCTCTTTGAAAGGAATTCCAAATATTTCATATGAAAATATTGTGTAAAAAAATCCTAGAACACTTTCCTTAAGTCACCTATGAAATGAAATAAATCTTCTTAAGAAATAGATTACTAAGTTAAAAAATAAGATTATAGAGATTGAAGAAGGGAAGAAGATTATCAAAGTTCTATCTATTAAAGATACTAAAACATAACCTCACTTTCCAATTAGAAATCCCAATGTTCAGATTTATGAAATAAATGATTTAGGTGGATTTACCTCCATGGAAATTCTTGCCATCCACCATAAAAAATTCCATGTCATGAGAAACCTTTTCATACAATGACAAATTTTTTTTCTTCAAACATTGATAGATAGTGGATGTGATACCATTGTTCTAAAAAAGAAAGAAATAATTATTAGATATTGGCACAAATCACACTGAAATAGAGAAACTGTAGGGATTCAAGATCATTAGCTAAATATTCGATATTAAATCCCAAAAGAAACATTATGTTTTAAGGATTACTAAATGAATATGAAATTTTCAGTCTCCAACATCCGCATTGATTTCATTTTAGGAAAGCAATTTCTAGCTATAGTAAAGCCTCATGGATCCACAATATCATAAGCTAGCAAAGCAAGGCATTTCATAGCTACTCTTGCAAACAAGATCATCCCCTCAAAATCACTCTTCAATTTGTCTCATCCCCTAATGTCTACAATGGTTCAAATTATGGAAGATTTCATGAAGACAAAAAACAGGCTGCAAGATGTCAAGAATGAGAGATCTAATCTACCGACTGAAGAGAGGTTAGCACAAAAATCCATGAAGGAACATATTTAAACACTTCAATAATACTTTGAAACAAAAGTATGTGTAGCGGAACCAACTATTTTCTGCCACCGAAATAATATTATGTTGAATTTCACTATAAACACGAATACATTGGAAATCCATCTAGAAGCTGAGCAATCTCAATGAATGAAGAATACAAGAAATTGTTTCAAAAGGATATCTAAAATATTCTAAATAAGAATCTTATAAGAGAATCTAGCAACCCTTGGAATTGTTACGGTTTTGATTTCATAAACATTCGGAAACAATTCGTGGGGTACCCCACCTAGTTATAAGCTATAAACCCCTCAACGATACTTTAACTTATGATACATACCTAATTCCTCATAAGTGATGTCTAATATCTAGAATAGAAGGTGCTCAAATTTTCTTGAAAGTTGATATGAGGTCTATATTTTGGAGGGTGTCTATTAAGGAGGAAGGCATGTTTTAAATTGTTTCACTGTACCAGTTGGGCACTATGAATCGAACGTCATACCATTTGGTATTAATATTCCCCACTCCAAATTCGAAATATTAATGTATCAAGTATTCAAATATTATTTTGAATGGTTGTTAATTTATATTGATGGTGTATTGATGTTCTAAAAAATTGTAGAAGATCATTTCAAGAATATCCAATTTTTTTATCAATTGGTGAAAGAAACAAGTCTAGTGCTGGGTAAAAAGAAGATTGATTTGTTTAAGCCTGGCATCAAGTTTTTGTCTGATACTATATCCAATGGACAAATTACTCTACAACAACATGTTCTGGAATTTTCACACAAATTCCCCAACAAAATTACAAATAAAACATACTTGAAACTATTTCTTGGCTGCATAAATTATGTTTGTAATTTCAATAAGCATTGTGCAGAGGATCATTGAATACTGAAAGAAAGAATAAAGAAGGATCCTCTTCCACGGACATAAAATCATACACAAGTGATAAGGAGAATTAAATAAAAGGTTGAACACATACCCACGCTGTATGTTGTAGACAAATCCTTTTCTAATATCATAGAATTGACTGTAGTGAGCTTGGATAGGGAGGATTACTCAAATAGAAGAAAGGGGATAATGAACACATCATTCAATTTTCCACCAGAACATGGTTTGATACTGAAAGGAATTATTCCACTATTGAAAAATAAGTTAAAGTTTCTTGGAATGCATTGGAAAAAATGGAAATCCATCTGTGAAATAAAATATTTTCATTAGGGACTGATGCTTCTTCCATGAAAAAAGATCTCAACAAAGAGATTAAAAAGTCAAGTGAGGAAATGTGTTCTAGATGGAAGGCTTTGTTATCCAGTTTTGATAGTGACATTCAACATATAATGGCAATGAAAACTACAACCCATATATCTTGAGTAGATAAAATCTATAGGAACAAGTTCATTGTATGGTAATAGTGACAGAATAGAAGGAGAATGATGAAATTTGTAAGGAAATTCCTAAAATAAAGTCATGTGACCAATATTGCAGTGAATGGGAACCTACATGGCAACTTCAGCATACTCAAGTTTTGGATACAAACTTACACTTTGATAATGATATTCAACATTAGTTCTAGAGTGGAGACACCATTCACAACTAGGAAGATGAATAACCCTAATTCTCAATCAAAAGGCATGCCATTGTGAAAATTTATGAGAATATGCCCTCACTAAGTGCTTCCTCGACATTACCAAAGTATGGAGACATTAAAATATTCGAGAAAATATTTAACACATATATATCACTTTAAATAGGCCAAGAGATCCTGAATGGTGAACGCATTGGCCTCAAAGAAATCCACATCTCACTTTTATTGATTTTGTTTATGATTTTAAAGGTTATATGAGGGATAAACTAGAATAGATAAATCAATCGTGGAGTCACTTCAGAATAAACATGATTGCTTTAGATCCTTTTCATCTACAAAGGAACTATATCATACAAAGAATCCCAGACTACAAAGGTACAAATATCTGTGCCAATCAATATATCTTAGAAAGTTACATTGCATGCCATCACCAATGGATTGACAGGATAAAAGTGAGGTACCATGTCATTCTTGGTTTTCCTATGATTGTAAGGAGAATATATACTAAAGCTTGTGACACTAGACACCCTTACATTTGGTTAACAATGTTTTATGATGAATGTATTTTTTTTTTTTTTTTGTGGGTTTTCACAATTCAAAATCTCCCCTTTGTAAAATATGATCCTGTTCTCATAGCCTTTCTAAAAAACCATCCACAATGTACCATAAAAAGATTTTTTTGTGGGATTTGATACGAAAAACATCCATTGTTTAAAATTTGGTGTAATATGTTCTGGATGAGTGTCTGACACTTGGAAGACCTCTTTGACTTTTGGTGCGTATTGACCCACATCTCAGAAATACTACGAAAATCATGATTTATCATATCAACTTTAAGGATGATTCTCGCATATCCTATGAGTATGCCAAAGCCTAAGTAGATTCCTCATGCTCCCTCAAGGAGTACTAAATAAATGAGAAGGAGCCTCTTATACCCCTTCGAAATCTGAGTCAGTTTTCAGTTTACTATTTCCCTACAATGGCGCCTTATGTGATCATGTATGCATCTTGAGTGGATTCAAGACCTTTAGTAGTTCATATCAGACGGTCTTAGGGAATCTAAAATATGAGAAGCATGTTCATCGCAACATAAGAGTCTGGTGTGAAACTAAAGTGGCCAGACTTTGCCGGAATTTGGTCTATCCATATCTGTTATGTATTCAATTCATGCTATAAATAAAGAGGAGTATCTAAAGAATTATGTGTTATCAAACGCTGCATGATTCCTTCAACTTGTTTGAATGATGGATTTCTTTGAAGTTCGTTGGAGGTTTTCTTAAGATTTTGGGGTGCCATTAAAGCTCGTTGAAGCAGGACTCTTGTACTGAGGGTTTTTGTCATTGAATCTGTTTGAAGGTTCATGTACAAGTTCATGTAAGAGAAAGTAAGTTGTTCACAAACATTATTTGGATTCGATCACAAGCTTTATTCTCCATCAGAAAAATCCCCTTAAAAAAAAATTATGTAAATTTGCTTTTAGGTTAATCACATTAAATCCTGACATGTATACTATTTTTTATTTGGATATTCGTTAATACAATAAATATTACGTTATATATAAATTTAATATTTTCAAAATAAATTACGAGCATGTTTATGCTTTGGATGTGAGTGATCAAATTTCAAGGAACGTAAAAAAATACTAGGCATGTACAGTGATTTTAATTTGGATATCCGATAATGAAATAAGAACTACTTTATTTATTTTGGTTGTCAGGTATTTGTGATTAGAATAATTATCTTTTAATTTTAATCAATATAATAAAATGAAAATGCATATTTCTATATAATGATTTTGATAATGTAAAGTATCCAAGTTTATTTGATGCTAAAAATTAATTTGTCATTAATTATTTATGTTTCAATGATACTAAAATTTAATTTCAATTTAACTTATGATTATTTTTTTTTTTTAATATTATAGATTTTTTTTATTTTTTATTTTCTTTTATATTATTTTATTTGAGAATTGTTGATCATATTATTTTTTATTAAAAAATTAATTATTTATACTATATTTTTATATGAATGCTTAAGTTTTTTTTTTCAAATTTAGTAATTAATATATTATATAAATTAATTGATTTTTTAAACTTCTCTAAATTTTAACTTTATAGATTTATAGAGATCTAGTCGATTTAAATTATTCAACGCTTATTATTACTTAAATGATTTAAACTTAATAATTTAAATTCTAACAAAAATATTATACATTTTAAATGAGTGCTTTTTCCTTTTTCCTTATGAATTTTACTTTGATTTTTTTAATGGGATATTTTTTTAATTTTAGATTTAATAAAAAAAATTGACAATTTCTTCATAATATAAGTGCCAATTCTCAATATTTATTAATAATTTTTTTGGTTTCTAGTAAAGTAATTAGCAACTTTGCCGATTTTATACTAGTGTGATAGTAGACTAATTTCGACTACCACAACTATATCTCCTAGGTGTTTAGCTATGCATGTTATGATATTAGTACATGGGTGGGATTTGAATAGTAACACTTAGTTAGAAAAGCTCCCGAATCTTGGTGACTCGATGACCTCCAGCTCTTATCTTAAGGCTCACAGACCATAACCGCCACTTGGTTCACCCTCTGCACCATTGGGTGCTCACAACTTTCGCACCCCTTCCTCCACACCAATTGCCATAGTACGAAATTGCTCTTCTCCCATGTCCTAACATTGAAATCACCTTCCTCGAGGCCATAGTCACCTTATGTTGTTCTCCTTGGCACTTTTCATGACTTCGTTTCTACAATTATGTGCTACAACATCCTGATCATGAATCAAGACATGGGTAGAAGTTGGCTCCCTTACAGGGGAAGATGAAGGGGATGTGCGCACACCACCTTCGACGATGCCACCATTACAGCTATGTTTGAGAGTAGAATTCCTAACTCCATTCACAGGGAGGTCTTGGTTATGGAGGAAAATAAAATATGAAGGGTTCACCAAATGTTCTAGGCACTTAAGAACATACCAATATGTTAGTTGAAGGACCATGCACATGAAATAATGAGAGCTTCTAGTTGGATAATAAATCTCCTAGATCACCAAAGTCATTTCGTTTCTTCTTTTAGATGGCTCGCAAGCGACCTTCATGTGGAATTCCCCTCAAATATTCCCTCCTCCTCTTCCCCGACTCTTTCACCCTCCCATTCTTCCCTGGTTGGCTCATCCTCCATGCCCTCTCCTTGCACTCATTTGACCCATCCCCCTCCCTTGCAAGCTCCCATCCCCTTCATCGTTGTTGTGCCCTTATCTCCTCCTCTTCTGAGCCCTTGTGGCTACTCTATTTTGGAGGAGAATCTCATCAACATTGGAATCTTGCAGGCTCATGGCACTTCTCAAGTGCAATATCGTTCTAGTGTAGCAACTATGCATTTTTAGTGTGACATAATTTAGGTCCCATCATCATGGTGTCTCCGAGGACCGTCTTTCCTCTACAATATGGCCTCTTTGCAAGTCACCATTTTTCTATCTTTTTTAAGGTGGACAACGTAGCTCCCCGAAGCACATTGGCTCATAATGCATTATTTTTTCCATTTCATCTAGCAATTATGTATTTTGTATTCTTAGAAGCATGATTTTAGTCAAGAATTATCTAGTTCCACAATCTACAAAACTATAAGACTCTGGTTTCTCCTTCTTGTAGCAGAGTCCTTCCACTTCTCATCTCTCATTTCCTCCTTGAGAGGCAGAGAATGCATTCTTTACTATAATTTTTGTAGCTTCTCACATATTAATATAATCTGAATATATTTTCTTATTAAAAAAAGAAAACTTAATTTTAAAAACACTTAGTGTATATTGCTAATTTATTTTTATCATTTTTTATTTAGAACACAATTTTATCTTTAAAAATAAAAGCATACTTTCTAATTCTCATTTAGATATTAATATTTAATTCTCATTTAATATTAATATTTAAGAATATGCATATAAATACAAATCATTGAAAATAAGACAAAAAAGTTAACTTAAATGATTGGGTCCTCTTGCTAAGAAATAAGTGAAATGTAATCTATAAAATTCAAATCATTGAAAAACCTTTTATTAAAATTTAAACATTACACATTCAAATTTTAAATAAAAAACAATTTTTTTCATCTTAAAAAATGATAAAATATATGTTAAAAAGAATTCATACATTTTTATTAAAATTTCCCTATAAATATTTTAAGTTAATGAAATGTGTATATGACCTTCCAGAGCATATTGGGAACGATATCTATCGTTATTTATATCCAATAAAGCCGATCCTTAAAGGAAAAACTTATTTATTTATTTCGGTTCTTGTAGGCGTGGACAAAGCTAAAGCTAGATTCATTAATAGTTAAATTGAATTTTTTTATTACCGATATGTATAGATAAAACTAGATTCTTTATCATTAATTTTCAATTCATTATTTTTTTAAGCACTCACTCAATTTATAACTAATTGAAAAATATCCAATCGCTTAATATTTTTAACACGTTCTAGAATAGCAAACATAAAAAATAAATAAAAATAAAAAATCATAAATTGGGACCCTGTAATATGGATTCATACCACGTTCCCTACATACTACACATCCTTCAAAAAAAAAATTCTTCCAACATAGCTTAATTCCTAACCAACATTATTCCCTAGACACTATCCATTTTATTTTTTTAATATTTCTTGTATTTCCATTGAAAACCATTGAGATTACTTGAAATTTTATCTCTAAGATAAATTAAGTCTCTCGAAGTAACATTGATGTAAATAGACCGAAAACAATGGATATTACAAGAAATCTTATTCCTAAGATAAATTAAGCCTCTAGAAGTAACAGTGATGGAATAGACCTTGGTTATGAAATTGGGTCATTGTAAACTTATAAAACTAAAAAATTGGGGAAAGCTATGACTAGTCATCTTCCTATATCGCCCTATATAGAAATATTATTGGGACAAACTAAGACAATATACAAAACAATAAATAAAACATAGATGCCATAGAAACATAAGTAGTAAAGCATAAATATGGGTAGACTAGTCAAGGATGATGACTGTAGATCTTGGAGAGACAACTCATTCACTGCATTGAGAATGGATTCCTCTTCATCATGGCCATTTGATTCATTATCAAAATCTATTATAATATACCTTTCCACTCGCCTCAGCCACACCACTATATTTTCCAAGTTGCAGTTGATGTCCCTCATAATCCGTTCAATTTCTTCTACCAAGCGAATAGTTTGTAATTATCAATTTGTTTATCCTTAATTACCATGTTTAACAAAGTCTCCAACTAAAAATGAAGAGTTATGGAGTACAAAAAGTAAAGGTGTCTCTTCCTGAATTTTCTACGACTTCGAACACATTTGAGACAACATCCACTAATATTTGAGTCTAGAAATTACTATCAGCCACTGAATTCTTTGGCTTGCAACCTCAAAATTTACTTCTTGACCTCCAAAGAGAAGCCTGAAATAAGTCCGTGATGAACTCCTAGTGGAAGGGGCATAAATGCATGGTGGAAGAAGGCATAATGACTCCTCCTCAACTTCCCTGCAAAAAAGACAAACTAGACTGCAATTGACCACCGCAAATATTGGTGACCTGGTAAGTGGACTGGGCGAGTATAGCTGCTTGTGCGGATTAAGTTACAACCCAAAAAGGAATGTATAATACAAAAGGATGGTAGGGTGATAGAGATATGAATGACCACCCTAAATTACATACGAAACGGATTATGGCATATCGGGAAAAATTAAGGGAGGTCCTATCTGATAACCACTCCATCATCCAGTAGGAGCGCCATTGCCATAGGGACAAACGAAATTATAGTGTGTGACAATCCCAGTGAGATGGAGAATGGGATGTAGAGGGCTTGAGAATTCACTAGGCTAAAGTGGGCAAGGAGAAGGACTTTACCTACAATCCATGTTAGCCTTGTGGTATTCGTGGGAAGTAGTATGGAAGGCCCCATGCAGTAAACAAGTCTCGCCAAAAATCATCTCAAGAGGAGGATGTGGATGGTATAACTCAGAAGAAGAATTTAAAAGAGATATAGTATTATGCCTATTAGAGTTGAAATTCTCGGTGGTTGGCAAGTTTTATAAAATTGGTCGCCCTCATCAGGGAACCCCACACACTATCATTCATTGTAATGGATTTGAGAACTTTACCAAGGGAAAAAATTCACGGACAACCTCTTTACGAATTTCACAATCTGACTTCCCAAAATTCCTCAAACAAGTTAAATATTTTGTTTCTCCCAAACATTCATAATAGAAAAATAAATAAAGGAAAAAAGCGTTAGCATTCCACTGGCATGAGGAACAAGTGTAAGGGCCTTGCCAAGTTCCTTTCTACATATATTATCAGGTGAAAACCTACTCTTTAGAATAAGCAACACAATTACTATAACATGCTAATACACCAAAAATAAGACAACCAAAATACATAACAAAGTAAAAGAAAAAAATACATTTCCTTGTAACACACACATAATAGATAAATTATACCTTAATACTCCATAGATTTAATTTCATAATGTCAGAATCGATATGAATGGAAGTTAAAATGGTAGTTATAATGCGCAACTGACAAATCTATACATAATTTTATGCATTCCAGGTTCTACAATGACATGGTTGTTAATAACACCCGCAAGCATATATGCACACATTGTTGTATCCACTACCACTCCAAAATTAATACTACCATGTAGCAGTGAGCCATTGAAATATTTCTTGAAGATCTATTTGACTCAAGCTATAATTTAAGTGACAGGGATTAGGTGTTTCTTTCTCCACCATTGATCTCAGATGATAAAATCTATGGGATATATTTTTTTGGCAACTGGTTAGCATACTAGTCACCATGAATGAAGACATGGGTAGAGGTTGGCTCCCTTATAGGGGAAGATGAAGGGGATGTGCCCACACCACCTTCGAGGATGCCACCATTGCAGCTATGTTTGATAGTAGAATTCCTAACTCCATTCACAGGGAGGTCTTGGTTATGGAGGAAAATAAAATATGAAGGGTTCACCAAATGTTCTAGGAAATCAAGAATATATCAATGTGTTAGTTGAAGGACCATGTGCATGAAATAACGAGAGCTTCTATTTGGATAAAAAATCTCCTAGATCACCAAAGTCATTTGCTTTCTTCTTTTAGATGGCTGGAAAATGACCTTCATGTGGAATTCCCCTTGAATATTCCCTCCTCCTCTTCCCTGACTCTTTCACCCTCCCATTCTTCTCTGGTTGTTTCGTCCTTCGTGCCCTCTCCTTGCACTCATTTGACCCATCCCCCTCACTTCAAAGCTCCCGTCCCCTTCCTAGTTGTTGTGCCCTCATCTCTTCCTCTTTTGAACCCTTGTGGCTACTATTTTTTGGAGGAGAATCTCATGGACACTGGAATCTTGCAGGCTCATGTCACTTCTCAAGTGCAAAACGGTTCTAGTGTAGCAACTATGCATTTTTAGTGTGAGATAATTTAGGTCCCATCATCATGGTGTCTCTCAGGTTCGTCTTTCCTCTACAATCTGGCCTCTTTGCAAGTCACCCTTTTTCTATCTTTTTTAAGGCGGACAATGTGGCTCCCCAAAGCACATTGGCTCATAATGCATTATTTTTTCCATTTCGTGTAAAAATTATGTATCTTGTATTCTTAGAAGCATGATCTTAGTCAAGAATAATCTAGTTCCGCAATCTACAAAACTGCAAGACTCTGGTTTCTCCTTCTTGTAGCAGAGTCCTTCTGCTTCTCATCTCTCATTTCCTCCTTGAGAGGCAGAGAATGCATTCTTTACTATAATTTTTGTAGCTTCTCACATATTAATATAATCTGAATATATTTTATTTACTTTTTGTAAACTATGGAAGGACCTTTTTATTCTATTTCAGCAAATCAAAATCATTACATAAACGTAATGACCTCAACCTGCCCCAAGGGGAAACTGGGTATTAAGGTATTAAGCCTATTTTTCCAAGCTAGATGCACTGTAAAATCATAAAGACTACTCATATTTCTAATCTTCCTTCTATACCTATCACAATAAGATTCGATGACAAAACTACCATCTACTATCTTCATAAAAGCAAAAAGAGATGAAAACTACCAAGACTATGCCTCCTTTCATGGCTGTTGGTCCATATCCCTCTTGATGTCAGGATGGCATTTCCTTAGTTGCTGCTGAATTTCGTCCATCCTCTTGTCCTACATTAGCAAGGTAATCTGTATATTCTTCAGTTCCTTCTTGAGATTTGGGATCCCTTGAGACAGTTCTGCCATTTCCATAGCTACTTGTTCGGTAGCTTTGGCAAGCAACCTTTTCATGACCCAATAAACATGCAACGCTTGTTTATAGAGGGCCATGCGGCCTCTCGTATTACCAGGATCCGGGAGGAGATAAACCCAATCCTCCATTTCAGGGTAAGATTGGCCCTGGATAGCCTCCTCCTCCATATGATGAATAATTCTCCTGACCCCTTTGTTTGTATTCTGGTAGTAGGCTCTTTCAGCAAACTGCACGATCCTTCCCACTGATTTCCTGGTTTGCCACCATAAGATGTAACCTCCTCCTCCCTTTGAACACTTTCTTTCCCCTGCCTTTGCCTTGCTGGCCTCTCCGTCCTCCCCTGCCCCTTTTCCTACTGCCTTCTCCTCCCGCAGTTCGCATGCTCTTGCCAAACGCACTGTCGGCTTCTCTGGCTCCTCCACGCTCGCAGCTCTTCCAGCCTTCACCCTCCCACATTTCTTGACTATCTTTTGTCTCTATGACCTCGCTCCTTCCCCATTTAGCCTGAGGCTGCTGGCAGTTTTCGTCATGCGAGTCAAACATTTCGACCTCCTCCTCGGTGTCGTCTGGGACCGTGACAGTAACTCCATCTGCTTCTTCCAGCACCACACCCTTACCCTTTATATTCCAGTTATTACCTTCTTCAATGGTGGCGGATTCCCCGCTTCTCCCTCGTCTTCTGGTTTCCATCCTCCCCCTCGATTCTGCTCTAGACTCCTCACTATGCTGCTCTCTGTCGCAAAAACCTTTTTTCCGAGCTACGCACTCCTTCTCCTTAGTGTTTCGCTCCTTTCTTCTCTGCTGGCATTTATCATGCAACCCTCCTTTCATCATCTGCATCCTCCACATTCCGCCTACAGTGGATGTGTGATCCCTTTGCCACCTGTTCCTACACTTAAAACTCCTGTCTATTCATCCCTCACTTGAACATGTATCCTTACCGCTCTTGTCTGATGCCCGGTCAGTTTCACCTCACTTCCTCCCTATTCTGCTTATGCTCCACCTTGGAGTGTGAATCGCCTTAATGGTCCGGCTGCTCCAGCTCATCATTACATGATCTTCTACCACTTTGAGAATAATCCTCTCCTGCCTAGACTTAAATCCTCCACCCGCCGCCAAACTCACCCCGATCGAGGGTCTCTTATAATCATTCTTATTGATTTGTAGATGCCTCATGGTCCTATTTTGTTATGATGACCAACTCCTCCCATCTCGGGTTCTCCATTTCTATCGGCCATCTGCTATGAACCTTCCCTTTCGGATCATTACTTCCCCAATTGGCAAGGATAATCGTCGCCTTATTTCCTTTCCTTCTGACGTGGTTGATTATTTTATAATCAAACCCCTTGAGTAGTTCTCCCAAGTCTTGTACTATCGTGGCTATTGTCCAGCTACCCACTATCTGCTCCCAATTTTTCCCATTATTAAGTTTTCGGAGCATCTCAATTACCACCTGAGAGTCCCCTTCTATCTCTAAGTTCTTGTAGTTATTCCTCACTGCTATCCTTAAGCCCTGGTGAACCGCCCATAATTCAGCTTCGTTATTTGTCATTTCCCCACCCTACTCTGCATAGATCCATATGATGTTTTCCTCACTGTCTCTAAAGATTTGACCAAAGCCTGCATTCCCTAGGTTCCCTTTGGACGCCCCGTCAAAGTTCAGCTTAATGAAATTCTCTTTGGGATATCTAAACTGCTCTGAGATTTTAGCCTGTTTATTCTGCCTATTCTCTTTCTCGGGGTATAAAATTTCATATTTCATATTCAATTTTAATAGCATATGTCCTTCCTCCAGATTCGTTTTCCAATCTTCCTCATTCCAATCTTCCGCTAGAATCGTTTCCCTAATAGCACTTACAACGCCCTTCCATGTTTCTTCCGGTTTTGTATCTTTATCAAGGAAGCTCCTTCGGTTTCTTTCTTTCCAGAGAAACCAGATCGTGAACCCCACTGTCAAGTCCCATGCCCGCCTAACCACTTTGCAGTTGAATTTTTCCTTACTCCAAAGAAAAATGGTTCCTTTTATATCTCTGCGATCTCTCTTTTCCTTGCCATAGAGAATTCTTGTTTCATCCCAAATTTGTGTAGCATACCAGCAATTATTCAAGATATGGTCCTGGGTTTCATTCTCCCTATTGCATAGGATGCATTTCGAAGGGCCGAGGAGGCCCCTCTTTTGAATTTTATCCCATGTTAATATTCTTTCCTTACCAACAAGCCAAGCAAATAAGGCTATCTTTGGCCAACATTTTCCTTCCCAAACGATTTTCCACTCCACCTTTTCCTCTATCCTCTCCTGAGCTCCGGTCAAGTAATATGCTTCCTTAACAGAGAAGGTACCTTTCATAGTTTTTCCCCACCTGAGAATATCTTCCCCATTCCTGACTTTTATCTTCCTAGATTCGACTTCTTTTACGTATTCTTTTTGCTGCTCTTGGTTAATGTTTTCCATCCATTCCTCTGGCCTTCTCCATTTTCTCCATATTCCATCTGATTCTCCTTCTTTCCAGTAATCCTTTACGTATTTCCTCCCTTCCATGAGAGCCTTATGCTATATATTCTGGAGAGTTTGAATATTAAAAAATCTATCTCTCTATTGCCACCCCTCCTCCCAAAATTTGGCATTTCTCCCTCCTCTTATTTCCCAGAAGGCATATTTGTTAACTATAGTCTTATTCTGACTTGCCACGTTCCAAATTGTGGAGCCTTTTGGGGTCTCTTCCACCCTAAGGATCTCTTCCGTAGTTTTTGGCATGTTGTACTTTTGAGTCCATATCTTCTTCAAAAGATCATTGCCTCCTCTCATTCACTGCCACCATAATTTAGCCCCAATACCCTATTTAGCATTTTTAGGTCTCTTAATCCAAGGCCTCCTTCTTCTTTCATTTTTGATAGATGTTTCCAAGAAACTAAAGCCCATTTCCTCTGTTGATTTGGGCCTCCCGAAATAAATTTTCCATATAGCTCTTTTCTCTTAGAACAAGCCCCTTTATGGGCCGCCATAATAGACAGAGGATAAATGGGGATTTCTTGAAGGACTGATTTCACAAGGACAATGCGGCCCGCTATATTCAATGTTCTAAACGACCAACTTGCCAATTTATTTTGAGTTTCTCTATAACCTGTAGCCAGTTTACCATTCTGGTGGGATGAATATCAATCTCATTTCCCAGGTACTTTGTTGGGAGCTCCCCTTGTCTAAACCCTAACGTCCTTGTAAGATGAGATTTGACTGAATCCAGGGTGTTGAAAACAAAGGTACAGGACTTTTCCTTATTCACTTCCATACCTGAAGCCTCCATGAATAGATCCAGGATTATTTTTATACCCTTAACTTCTTTTATTGTTGCTTCACAAAATAGCATTATGTCATCCACAAACTGCTGATGAGTTATGGGAAGATTGCTCCCCCACAGCCTTAGACCTTTGATTTTTCTTTCCCTCGGTTCTCTTTTGAAGAACCTCCCTAACCCCTTCGCCTCCAGTATGAATAAGAAAGGCAATAGAGGATCCCCTTGTCTTATTCCTCTTGAAGCATTAAAAGGAGTTGAGGGTATCCCATTTATTAGAATTGAGAAATTCGGTGTTGAAACTATGCTGAACACCCATTCTATCCATGTATTATTGAAGCCAAAACTCTCCAGGACTCTTTTAAGGTAATTCCAGTTCAATCGATCATAGACTTTGGACAAGTCTATGTTTATCATCATTCCTTTCTGCTTCTTTTCTTTTATGGTGTGAATGACTTCCTGAGTTACCACTAGGCCATCAACAATTTGTCTCCCCTCAACAAACCCTGTTTGTTCTGGAGAGATTAGGTTTGCCAGGAGAGGTTTTAGCCTTTTCGCTATCAGGGTGGCTATGATTTTGTAAATAACATTACACAAAACAATTGGGCGCAAGCCCTCAGCATTTTCTGAATTAGCATTCTTCAGGATTAAAGTAAAGAAAGTCGAGTTAAATGTTGGCCATACCTTTTGCTTCCTACGAGATTCTTCAACTACCTCCAGAATATCCTTACCCAGGAAGTACCATCCTACTTGAAAGAATTCCACTGTAAACCCGTCTGGTCCTGGTGCTTTGGCTTTCTTCATGGTCATCACTATTTCCTCTAACTCCTCTATAGTCACCGCTTTCATCAGGGCTTTGTTCTGCTCATCTGTGACGATCTTGGGAATTTCCTTGCATATATTCTCAATAGCAGTTGACCGATCATTTTGATGTTCAGTCAAGATATCTTTATGATAATCAACTAGGACTTTCTCTATCCCTTCTTGTTCTATTACCCTTTCCCCTGCATCATTTTTGATGGATAGGATCCTGTTTCTCTGTCTATGTTGTACCATGGCCCGGTGAAAGAATTTAGTATTTCTTTCTCCTTCTCTCAGCCAGTTGATCCTGGATTTTTGCCTCCAGAGGATCTCCTCCTGCTTCCTTCTCTCTTCTAGCTTACTTATTATGATTCCTTCTGCCTTACAACTTGCCTCTGTTCTTCCTTTTATTATTATTCTTTGTTGGATTTCTTCCATTTATTTTTCTAGTTTCTGTTTCTCCTCTATTATGTTCCCAAACTCTTCCTTGCTCCATTTTTTAATCTTCCCCTTCAGTTCCTTTAATTTTAGTTGAAAAGTGTGCATTTCTCCTTTTCCTTGCATTGTACTTTGAGTCCACCACTCCTCTGCTTTTTCCAAAAAATGGGGATTCCTAAGCTAGAAGGACTCGAATCTGAAAGGATTTTTACCTGACTTTTTCATTATATCTATCTCCAACCTGACTGGCCAATGGTTTGATCCAATAGCTAGCATTATTTTGGTTTCTACAAACACATCTCTATTCATGATCAACTCCGATACTAGAAATCTGTCAAGTCTAGATGCGATCTGATTTCCCCCCCTCTTTGGTTATTCCATGTAAAAATGCCATTAATAGTTTGCATATCCACCATCCTCTGTTCAGTAATCATCTCATTGAACATATCCATAAACTGATATGGTCTTCTTATTCCTCCTTTCTTCTCATCCATTGTTCTAATCATGTTAAAATATCCTCCTATTATTCAAGGAATTTCTGGATAGAGTCTTCTAGCTTCTTGCACATTCTTTAGAAACCTTCCTCTCTCCCCAGATGTATGTGGTCCATAGATCCCTGTAATAAGAGTTCTCTCTACTGATCCTATCACTCTGCAAGTTCTAGTTATGGTTCTTGGGAGACTTGTCCAGTTTTCAAATATTAACTGCTCCGGGTTCCACATGATTGCTAACCCGCCTGCTATGCCAATTGCATCTTGTCCCATTACTTCATATTGTATTTTTAGTTTTTTAATTATTCCTTCCATCTGTTGCATTGTAATCTTCGTTTCTTGGATTATCATAATTCTCGGTTTGTCTTTCCTTAATCTCTCCTTTAAACACCTCTTCTTTCCTTTGCTGTTGAGACCCCTAATATTCCAGCTTGTAATTATCATTTTTAACTTCTTGGTTGGTTGTTGGAAAACCTCCGATAGAGGTATAACCTTGCCTGAGTTAACCATAATTTCACCTACAGCTTGAATAGTCTCATTCAATGTTCATCTGCCCCTCTTCCTGCCTCCCTTGCCAATGCCTTCCATTCCCATTTTGTTATTTTCATATACCCCTATTTGTCCTGTTAGATCTTCCAATGCTCTACCTTTTTTTTCTTTATACTTTTGGAATGTATCCTTGTATAATTGTTTGTGAGTTTCCAGAATAAATCTCTCGTTGAGATTTTTCCATTCCTGTAGCAACTTCCTCATGATTTTCTCCTCTTCTGTCCCTGTATCATTTTGTGTCCCTATCTCCATCTAGGTTTGCTTTGAAATTATCTCAGGATTTACCCCTATCTCTTCTTCAGTCTCCCTAGTCAGTATTGTGGCGCCATCTTTTGTTTCTTTGCTAACTTCCATTGGTTCACTCTCGTTCTCTTCTTCTTCGACCATTGTCCCCGTTCCCTCGTCTTCATTCTCCTAAAGAACATGAAATTTTTTCTGGCTTTCTACTCTTATAGGCTTTGATTTCTCTTGTAACCTTTCTCCATCTTTCCCTGATTTTCTCCTTCTGCTTACCTCCTGAAAACCTGTGTGTCCTGCCTCTGTTTTCTCTGTCATTCTCTGTTCTTCTTCCTATTTTTTGAAAATTTCCTCTTCTCTATTTTGTGGACATTGCTTGAACAGGTGCCCATACTCATGACACCTTCTACAACTGAAGGGTATGTGTTCATAGTCCAATGGTTGCTACCAAATCTCGTCCTAGTACTCTAGCTCTATATATTCTAGCAATGGCTCTGCTATATTCATGTAGACGCATATCCTTGCATAGGATTTATACTTCCCCCTTTTTGTCCATTCAACCACTTTGACAAAAGTCCTGATTGAATTACCAATTCCTTCAAGAATATCCGGATCCCATAACCCCACTGGCAAACCAAATAGTCTAACCCAGATAGGGGCTGCTAGCATTTTCTCATTCTCTGGGTTATATCTTTCTTCACAACGTCTCATAAACAGGCCTACATTATTCATAAAATATGGTCCTTCCTCAAAAGTTTTTTCCTTCTCTTCCAGGTTAGCAAATATTACTGTAAAAAACCCTTTCGCTCCTAAATTTAAATCTATGTGCCCTTTTCGTTTCCAGCATTGTTGCATCCATTTTACTAAATCCCTATCAGTAGGCCAAAACCCAATAAACTTGCATATTAATGCATGATCCCTCATATAGAATCTATATTCTTCAAGTTTGTTATTAGGGATAACATACCTTGGTTTTTCCTGTGTTCTCGGTAAGCATCTCCCTCCTGTTTTGGTTTGCCACTGGTTTCCTAGAACTGGTGCCTCCCTACTACTCCCCCTTGTCTTACTCTGTGATCTACTCCCACTTGCTTCTCCTGCCGCTATATTTTTATAGGAGGGGCTCTCTCCCCTCCCCTTCTTGCTTTCCATTGCGCCGTTCAGTTTAAAACGATCTTGTTTACTCCCTGTCGCTTGCTTGATATTTCACTGCAAACTAATTCGGTTCTCTGGAAACCGTCCTTATGGACGCCACCTTCTCTAATGTCCTGCCCTGACGGCTTCTGCTAACCCTAAAGCTTCAAATCCTGACCCTGCTCCACGCTTCCTCCATCCCCATTCATTTCGCCCTATTAATGTTGACATTAGCTCTAATGTGAATATATTTTCTTATTACAAAAAGAAAACTTAATTTTAAGAACGCTTATTGATCAATATATTGCTAATTTATTTTTATCGCTTTTTATTTAAAACACAATTTTATCTTTAAAAATAAAATCATACTTTCTGATTATTGATATTTTAAGAATATGCATATAAATACAAATCATTGAAAAATCTTTTATCAAAATTTAAACATTACACATTCAAATTTTAAATAAAAACAATTTCTTTCATTTAAAAAATCATAAAATATATGTTAAAAAGAATTCATACATTTTGATTAAAATTTCCATATAAATATTTTAAGTTAATGAAATGTGTATATGGCCTTCTAGAGCATATTGGGAACGATATCTATCGTTATTTATATCCAATAAAGCCCATACTTAAAGGAAAAACTTATTTATTTATTTCGGTTCTTGTAGGCGTGGATAAAGCTAAATGTAGATTCATTAATAGTTAAATTAAATTTTTTTATTACCGATATGTATGGATAAAACTAGATTCTTTATCATTAATTTTCAATTCATTATTTTTTTTAAGCACTCACTCAATTTATAACTAATTGAAAATATCCAATCACTTAATATTTTTAACACGTTTTAGAATATCACACATAAAAAATAAATAAATCATAAATTTCATCGAATACTACAACCCTGTAATATGGATTCATACCACGTTCCCTACATAATACACATCCTTCAAAAAAAAATTTCTTCCAACATAACTTAATTCCTAACCAACACTATTCCCTACACACTATCCATTTTATTTTTTTAATATTTCTTGTATTGCCATTGAAAACCATTGAGATTACTTGAAATTTTATTGCTAAGATAAATTAAGTCTCTGGAAGTAACATTGATGAAATAGACCGAAAACAATGGATATTACAATAAATTTTATTCCTCACATAAATTAAGTTTCTAGAAGTAAAATTGCTGAAATAGAATTTGGTTATGAAAACCAAAATTGGGGTCATTGTAAACTTATAAAAACTAAAAAATTGGGGAAAGCTATGACTAGTCATCTTCCTATATGGCCCTATACAGAAATGTTATTGGGACAAACTAAGAAAACTACTAGAAAATATACCAAACAATAAACAAAACATAGATGCCATAGAAAAATAAGTAGTAAAGCTTAAATATGAGTAGACTAGTGAAGGATGATGACTGTAGATCTTGGAGAAACAACTCATTGACTATATTGAGAATGGATTCCTCTTCATCATGGCCATTTGATTCATTATCAAAATCTATTATCCACTCAGCTCAGCCACAACATTATATTTTCCAAGTTGTAGTTCATGTCGCTCATAATCTATTCAATTTCTTCCTACCAAGCGAATAGTTTGTAGTTATCGATTTGTTTATCCCTAATTACCATGTTTAACAAAGTCTCCAACTAAAAATGAAGAATTATGGAGTACAAAAAGTAAAGGTGTCTCTTCCTGAATTTTCTACAACTTGCAACACATTTGAGACAACATCCACTAATATTTGAGTCTAAAAATTACTATCATTCACTGAATTCTTTGGCTTGCAACCTCAAAATTTACTTCTTGACCTCCAAAGAGAAGCCTCAAATAAGTCTGTGATGGAATCCTAGTGGAAGGGGCATCAATGCATGGTGGAAGAAGGCACAATGACTCCTCCTCAATAATCTTATGTCATTGTCTAGGTGCTATAAATTCCCTGCCAAAAAAAAAAAAAACTGGACTGTAATTGACCACTGCAAATATTGGTGACCTGGTAAGTGGACTGGGGGAGTGTACCACCTGGTTTGGATTAAGTTACACCCTAGAAAGGAATTTATAATACAAAAGGATGGTAGGGTGATAGAGATATGAATGACTACCCTAAATTACATACGGAACTGATTATGGGATCCTGGGAAAAATTAAGGGAGGTCCTATCTCATAACCACTCTGTCATGCAGTAGGAGTGCCATTGCCATAGGGACAAATGAAATTATAGTCTGTGACTATCCCAGTGAGATGGAGAATGGAATGTAGAGGGCTTGAGAATTTACTAAGCTAAAGTGGGCAAGGAGGAGGACTTTACCTACAATCCATGCTAGCCTTGTGGTATCCATGGGAAGTAGTATCGAAGGCCCTATGTAGTAAACAAATCTCACCAAAAATCATCTCAAGAGGAGGATGTGGATGGCATAACTCAGAAGAAGAATTTAAAAGAGGTATAGTAATATGCCTGTCAGAGTTGAAATTCTCGGTGGTTGGCAAGTTTTCTAAGATTGGTCACCCCCATCAGGGAACCCCACACACTATCATTCATAGTAATGGATTTGAGAACTTTACCAAGGGAAAAATTTCACGGACAACCTCTTTAAGAACTTCACAATCTCACTTCCCAAAATTCCTCAAACATGTTAAATATTTTTTTTCTCCCAAACATTCATAATAGAAAACTAAATAAGTAAAGGAAAAAAGCATTATCATTTCACTGGCATAAGGAAAAAGTGCAAGGGCATTGCGAAGTTCCCTTCTACATATATTATCATGTGAAAACCTACTCTTTAGAATAAGCAACACAATTATTGTAACATGCTGAGACACCCACAATAAGACAACCAACATACATAACAAAGTAAAAAAAATAAATTACATTTCCTTGTAACACACATAATAGATAAATTATACCATAATACTCCATAGGTTTAATTTCATAATGTCAGAATCGATACGAATGGAAGTTAAAATGGTAGTTATAATGCGCAACTAACAAACTTATATATAATTTTCTGCATTCCAGGTTCTATAATGACATGGTTGTTAATAACACCTGCAAGCATGTATGCACACATTGATGTATCCACTACCACTCCAAAGGTAATACTACCATGTAGCAGTGAGCCACTGAAATCTTTCTTGAACATCTATTGGACTGAAGCTATAATTTAAGTGACAAGGATTAGGTGGTTCTTTCTCCACCATTGATCTCAGATGATAAAATCTTTGGGATATATTTTTTTGGCAACTGGTTAGCGTACTAGTCATTATGTTTCACTACTGGGTTGAGTCATTTTCACACTATTGTTTTGCATGAGAAGGGATATGAAACATCTAGAGAAACTAATCGATACTACCCTTAATAGGTAGGAATTCTTACGTTTCCTCGCTTATGTTTAATATTCTTAGTAGTATGCTTGCATTCTCTTCTAATCTTTTGCTTTGGTTTGCATCTATAGGGTTTATAATGGCAATAAATCCCTCTTGTCATTGGTGTTCTGCAGAATATTATATTCACTTGGAGTAAGGTATACTATGACCAGTTCCATGCTTTCTACCACACTAGGGTTATTTTTTCTCTTATTCCTTATTGGAATGGTAATACATGTTATGTGTATTCCTATAGGAGGAACTTCACCGCACATTAGGCAGTGATGTTGTTATGAAACCAGCTGAAGAAAAGATAGAAAAGAGAGATTAACGCCTTAGAATTCAGCCTCTTCGAGGGGGAAACCTCCTTTACATTACATAAATGAAAAATTATTGGATGATTCAAATGAAAGACCTCCTCTCCATATATAGGAGTCTAAGGGTTCATAACATAATCAGAGCCTACATAACAATAATAATGTAAGGGCACAATAATAACAATAGTGGCTCTATTGGCACAATAGTAACAATATGGGATTACATGGTACATCAATATAATAAGGGGTCGTACTAATACGAAAAGGTTACACTAGTAGTATAGGGGCCTAACATGCCCCTCTCCTTCAAAAAGTGTTGTCCTCAACGCTTGAGTAGTTCTTGATTCTTCTGTATAAAATTATTGTCCTCCCATGTGGAATATTCAGTGGGTAAATTCTTCCACTTGATGAGATACTCTGAAATTGATCGATTTCATAGTTTTCGGGTTCTTGCTTCTATGACTGCTCCAGGTTCCAATATGGTTTTTCCTTCCTCTTCAGTTTCTGGCAATATTGTTTGAATTGGGATCTTTTGCAACTTTTGAATAAGTGGCCATACTTCTTCGTCCTTCTTCAATTCATCCCTTGCTTCATTTATCCACTTTGGTTGGATAATAGAAATAACACAAACAATGCTTCCACATCCTCATCCTTGAAGATTCTTCCCATTCGGTAAGGTCGCAATGTTTTAAGTGCATGTAGTATTGCCAACATTTCCTTCTCATAAATAGCTTGCTTGAGATGTAGCAGTAAAAATACCCAATCACCTACATCAAAACAATTTTCACTACGATGTTGATCTACCTGTTGTTTCATTTGATTTTGCACCGAAGTGGCATTATCCTTTAAAAGTTGGAGAACTTGTTGTTGATGCTCGATGTGATCTTTCACTGCTTGAACCTTTTTCTTCTTGATATGTCCTTCTATCTCTAGAATTTGGGGAGTGGTAATTTCTTCCAATCCTTTACAAGATATGGTCGGATTCATTCTTGATGCTCGATGTGATCTTTCAATTCTTGAACATTTTCTTCTTGATATGTCCTTCTATCTTGATAGTTTTGAGGAGTGGTAATTTCGACCAATGAATTACAAGATATGGTTGGATTCATTTCTTCTTTCTTGATGTGATCTTTCACTGCTTGAACCTTTTTCTTCTTGATATGTCCTTCTATCTCTAGAATTTGGGGAGTGGTAATTTCTTCCAATCCTTTACAAGATATGGTCAGATTCATTTCTTGATGCTCGATGCGATCTTTCACTTCTTCAACATTTTTCTTCTTGATATGTCCTTCTATCTTGATAGTTTGAGGAGTGGTAATTTCGACCAATGAATTACAAGATATGGTTGGATTCATTTCTTTTTTCTCTGGGGTGGGTCCTGGCGTATATCCTCTTCTTTTGATGTTTCTTGATCCTTTTCTTCCTCGTATTCATAATCTATGTAAAATAATTTCTTCTCAGCACAGTTATGACCTTTAGTGCATTTGCTATCACAATTGTAACAAAGCCCTTTTTCTCCTTTTTCTTCCAATTATTGTGGTGTAACCCTTCTAGGTTGTGGATGGCTAGGAGAAATAACACTTCCATGTTTACAGTTGTGAGGGGCATGCTTCCTGGTTTCCATAATTTTGCTTTCCAATATGTCACAAAGCCCTTTTACTCTTTCCAATTGTTGTGGTATTGCTCTAAAGAAGGTGTTGCTCTTTGTATCCTCATAATGTGTTATCATTTCCTCCGTGAAAATTGACCACGTAACAAGTTTTTTACGAGAACAAAGCCCTTTATACCGTAAAAATTGATCTAGTTTTAAATATAAAGATGCAATACATACCTTTTGTAATAGTGGTACACCATGTAGATCAAAATATTTCTCCATCTGACGTATCCAATTTACCGGATCCTTGCCATCAAACTTCCTTATCTTGCTTTTTCTTGATTTTAGGAGCTCGATCTTGAAATTACTGTAACTCTGTACCTTTAGATCTTTAAATTCTAAAACTATGACCTGTAGTAGTCCTCTGCATCCTCTTTTGAATGCCACCAGTCTGACCCCAATTGGATTCTCCAATGAAGAGTTATGCCAAATCTCGCACAGTGACCTGATTATAGACTAATTCAGTAGAGCGAACTTGTATGATGTGCCACGTGTCCCTGTTTTGACCTTTGGCTCCGAAAAATATATACAAGAAACTATCATCTGTCATCTTTCTGTACCTTCTGATGAAATTTCAATCTGATTCTCAGAGAGAACGTTATGACGATTTTCCCCAGGTCACCTGTTTTGAATGTAATTCAATATTTTTCAAAAGGATCAACTTCCTTAGATCGTATCTCCACAAATAAAGTGCGAAAAGCTCTGAAATTTGGACCTGAGATTCAACGCGATTTCTTCTCAAATGGGTTTTTTTTAGCTTCCGAAACATCGCAGAAAAAAAGTTATAGCGAAAATTCCACGATGACCTGTTTGGAGCAGCGAAACCCTAGAATCCAAAGCTCTGATACGAAATGTTATGAAACCAGCTCAAGAAAAGAGAGAAAAGATAGATCAACGCCTTAGAATTCAGCCTCTTCAAGGGGGAAACCTCCTTTACATTACATAAATGAACAATTCTTCGATGATTCAAATGAAAGACCTCCTCTCTATATATAGGAGTCTAAGGGGTCATAACATAATCAGAGCCTACATAACAATAATAATGTAAGGGCACAATAATAACAATAGTGGGCTTCTATGGGGCACAATAGTACAATATGGGCACTACATGGGTACATCAATATAATAATTGGGTTGTACTAATAACAATAAGGGGTTACACTAGTAGTATAGGGGCCTAACATTTTTTAGCTTAGTTTCCCCATACAGAGTTTGGGGAGCCCTGGACATGGAAAATCCAAGCTCGCCTTACCAAATTCCCAACCTCTTCAAATTGACAAAAATATGCATTGAATTTAAATGGAAGTGGTCCAAGGTTTTCATACTTCTCCATTGAGATCATGATAGGGCGATGGTCTGAATCTTCCAGTGATTCAATAAATGAGGAGTAGTCCATGCCATTGAGAAGCCAATTTCTATGCAACATAAACTGATCCAAGCGAGCAACGATATAATGGTCCCCATACCATCTATTAGACCAAGCTTATTTCTTGATCGTTGGCTTGATATTAATCAAATCCCATTGTTTCATCCATTATGTCTCTAAATGGATCCCTATTCGAAGATCCTCCTCTTTTTTATGTCATATTTAGGATTGTGTTAAAGTCCCATCCCATTATACTATTGATGTGGTAGTTCCTTTCCTTTAGCACTTCTAACGAGTCCTAGAATTCAGCCTTGTCACTATATAGAACTGGACCATAGATATTTATGAAGGGAATTCTTTCCCCTAAATCATTTTCCTCCAGAAGCACCATAATCCATGATTTTGTCTTTATTTCTTCAACTAAAGTAAAGTTCTTATTCAACCAAAATATATTGAGCCCTCCTGAAGCTCCCCTAGAGGACTGAGTTGATCTCGAGCTTTCTCTCCAAAATTTTCTAGTTGCTTTCAGAGCCTCCTCTTCTTCTAACTTTGTTTCTTGAAGAAACACTACTGTTTGAGATTTTTGTTAGATTGTCTCTAATTGATAAGATTTTGGCAGGGTTTCCTAGCCCCCTTATATTTCAAGACATCACTTTCATTACTTGTGAATGGAGGGGGAGCGACCACCATCCTTTCCTTCTTTGTTAACCTTTTTCCCTTTCAAAATCTCTAAGATGACTAGTTGATTCCCCAGATTTTTATTTAGCTCTTCTTCTCTTTCTTTATGTACTCTCTTGTTTAGCCTCCCTATTTTCTTCGTAGGGTTGGTTTCCTGACTACTGCAGTCATCAACCTATGATAAATTTTGGGATAGTTTTCGAGTGACAGCACGTTTCAAGCCTTTGAACAAGCTGCCCAGGGGGCATCAGGGACAAGAATAGACTTTGGCAAGGTGACTTCACCTCCGCCCTCCTTCAGGCTACTTTTCGCTACTAGTTCTCCTTCTTCAGTTACCAGAGTCTCCTCTACATTTGTCCTTTGAGGGGTAGCCTCCATTTCCAGTTCCTCGTCACTTAGCACTTTGAACAGATTTGAGGAGGACAAAGCAATATTATTGACCATAGGGCCTCAAGGTTTTGACATCGATCCTTTTCCTTTCGGAGTCATTTTTGGTTTTTACCAATGCTCCTCTTGGGAAGCTAGAGCATCCATATTTTTATCATTCCTAGCTTTAGGGCAGTCTCTGGCAAAGTGACCATAATCATGGCAGTGTCTGCATTTAAATGGGATTTGTTCATAGTCCAATACTTTTCTGTGCTTCCATTCTCCTAGGTTTAGGTTAATTTTAGCCGACAGACCCTTCTCCATATCGACTTCTACGCAGATTTTGGAAAATACAAATTGGGAGCTTTTTGGTTCAGACTTATCCAAGTATTTCTTCACTCCATTACCAATAGCCCGAAGGCAATCATCACTCCAGTAAGAAATTGGGAGACGTAGAAGCTTGACCCAAACTGGAATAGCAGTAGGGATGTCCACATCAGGGTTAAAGTCAAGGGACCATTTGTTCAAATACATCCCTCTGGAGCCAAATAAATATGGCCTATTACGAAACACTACCTCCTTGTCCTCCTTGTTTTCAAATAAGAAGATAAAGAACCCAATTCCAACCGCAGAAAGAGAAATCTCACCCTTCATCGTGGGCTTCCATGTTTCTTAATCCAAGCTTCCATCGATCTAGGAGAGGGCCACATACCTCGTGAATTTCCCAATTAAGGCCCTCCCAGCATAAGCAAGGGAGGTTCAATGCACTCCATCCAGCAGGGAGACATTTCCCACCTCATCATCACGCTTGACAAACTTGGTAGCAATGAAAGAAAGTTGTGTGTGTTAGTGTTAGTCTTTCCAGCCTTCCTCCAGTGATCAAATGTGCTATTACAAAGTGGTTTTGAAGTGTCAAGGTCAAATTTTGTCATTTCAGTGAGTCTTCAAGCAAAATTTGGTCACTAGGCATTAGGTCTAGGGTTTGCTCTCACTCTTTTCAAAGTTTCCCAAATGCCAACCTATGTCACTATTCAGCTGAGCCTATCATCATTCAGAGGGTTTTCATCATCATGTCCA
>APFE030123258.1:0-36686 GCA_000404065.3 Pinus taeda | reverse complement strand
ATTGTCTATTCTTAAATAATATTATCAAATAATATTCTTAATTATTAAGTACACTCAGATTATATATTATAATAACTAAATAACCAATTTCAAGAAAGTCAAATTTAAGAAAGATGTTTCAGGTGGGATATAAAATTTACTAGTTTTTATGGTTAGTTGATTAAAAATGTGAATCATTAAGTTTATATGTGTGTGGGAGGATGGTTTTGGTGATTATTAATCTTTATTAAGACTGATCATCAATTATTGGACTTTAGAGAGCTAAAGAATAATTGAGTTTACTTAATAATTTTATTTTTGTGTTGGAATAGCTTTAAAACTGGGCATCTATATAAATTGAATGGTTGGGTACATGTAGAGAGATCTTCACTTATAAATAGGCTTTATTACAACACCATGGGCCAATACCATGGATTACTAATATCACATGCCCAAAAACTATGATTTGTGTTCATATTACACTTTTTTGATTTAATAATTTTAATTAAAAGTACAGAAATAGAATAACTACCTTTCAAATAAATCTTAACCTTTGATTTGTGACTACTACTAAGAAAATTCTAGAATATCATGTACAGCTTAAATCCCTACCATCCATCTAATGATCACTAATAATTAAATAAAAAATTGAAATTGCTGGGTGTGATTAGGACATTCTAAGAGAAAGTGCTTTTTATTTTCAACCTTCTTAGTATCACAGGGTTCATAATTTTTTTTAACCCACAACCTCCTAAGAATTGTCAATGTTTCATTATGGAGATGGTGAGAGTTTGTCCTTATTTTAGCAATGATGATTTTATTCTTTAGGTTGCACTTCCTCAAAGCATATTGAGTTTCTCTTATCATCTAATTTTTATGGAACCACAATCTCTCCCTAAATTTAAATGAATAATATTTATTTTTATTCTATAGAGTGTGTACTTTATTTCTTCCTAAATGATTTATCCATGAATTGGCATCTTTATGCCAACCCTCCTAGATGATTTATCCATGAATTGGCATCTTTATGCCAACCCCATTTACATCATAGGAGGTTTTGAAAGTATTTTGAAGGGGTCTTAAGAAGCCTTTTGCCTTCCATTTTGTTCACCTCATTCTTGGATATTAGGTAATTGGTGGTAAACATGCTTTGAATGCTATAAATATGGAAATAATAATTCTTGTGAGGAGGATAAGATACAGTACAATGACTTTAATTTTAGGATTATAAGTTATAAAATACTTTTAAGCTTACTCTTTATTCACGATTCTCTAAAAATGTTGCATCCCCAAAATTCACAATCATATAAGATAACAAGAGTGACAAAAGTATTAAAGGTTTTTTATGATTATTATCCAACATTAAAGATATATATATTTAAACCTATTTTCAAGACTATAATAAGCTTTACACCTTCAATTTATCTTTTTAAAATGAAATAGTTATAGTTAAGCTTGTGATGAAAATCTATTCTAGGATATTTTTATCTATTACTTCCTTCAAGTTGACTTTGTCATACACCAAATTAGTGTAAGTGACATTTTTTTATATAATCCTAAAGAAATTGATTTTGTTAATGTTGAAAGTCATACCTATACTAGGAAAAAAATGATCTATAATCTTTAGTTGGTTGTCAATATCATAAGGATTCCTACCATAAGAATAATATCATCAACATAAAGTGGAAGGATGATGACGATACTAATTAAATTTATGCCAATATAACCCGCTTCTTCCAAGAAATCCTTCATCATGTTGATGTATATGATAAAAATTGTAGAGGATAGGGGACACCTTTATTTAACTACTATTTTAATTTTCATTTCCTTTGACTAGCCATACATGTTCATATACTTTGTTATAACATTCTTGTATAGTCATGACATCTCTCAATTGAAAATATACTTTCAACTCCACTCATTTATTCAAAAGATTAGTACTATGCACTACATTGTGGAAAATACTTTTCTATAGTTAGCGAAGTAGCACGAGAGATAGTTTTTATTATTGAGACACTCCTTTGCAATATGATAAGTGTAATAAGGTGTTCCATAGTTGAATGGTAGCTCATAAATCTATCTTGGTATTTATCTTTTTTCCCATGGATTTCTAGCTATATTTTGATGTTCTTTTTACAATAATTCCATAATACTTAGCTAAAAAAGGGATAATCAGAATGGTCATATAATTAACGAGATTGATTTTAACCCTTGTTTTAAAAATAGGATTAATGAGGCTTTGTGTTTATTGTTTATAGATTTTTTGTATCTAATAGAGAAATGGGTCCCTTTTGAGTGGGATGATCTTACTTAGAGAACTTGTGCTGCATTGGAAAAGGAATTATTCTTTTCTTTTCTACTATTCCTCTACACTATAGTAGATATTTCATTTGTTTATCATAGTGGTAGAATCTATTGTAGCTTTTTCTATATGCTATCACACAATTACTTCAGAAGATATAGAAGCCTCCTAGAGACAACCCTCGGGTCGAAATAAAAGGGTCAGTGCCTAGGGCATCCGAGAGGAGTAATTTTGAAGATTATATGAAGGCTTTCTGTTGCACTCCATATGTCACGTAATTTGAAAACATATAATTTAAAGCTTGGTTCAATATGTTGAAGGAAGTGTAACTAGGTTCGCTCTTCATAAATGTACTTTTGATATTTGTACTTATTCAAGAAAAGAAATATTATTTTTATAATATGACAATGAGTTTCTTGCTCATTGAAGTAGGTCTAGTACATGTCAAAGTGCTATAGATGAGTCAAATAGTCAAGAGAAAATATTGAAGACCTTACGGGCATGTTACACTATTTATAAATATATATTAAAGTCAAAGGGAAAGATCCAAGTAAAGTCAAGTCTACTCCTATGCAATGGCACCTTCAAGAAGCTCTTCAAGCATGCTACACCACAATGGAAGCTATCCACAAACTACTTAAAGAATATGCCTACAAACAACACTCAAAGCCGACCTACAAACAGAGGACTAGTCAACCTTCTAGTCGGCCTAAATGGAGGGACAATACTCTATTTATAGAGGCTATCCACTCAAAAGATAACACATAAAGTGTGCTCTAAAATTTGCGAAGGGAAAGGAAAGAAAGAACGAAGGAAGGAGGTCTCCAAAGGTAGTGAAGAGAAAGGGTACACCACTGAGGGATAGAATTTTGTCCTTGTAGCTAGGACTACAACAATCCATAGACACCTACCTACCTTCATTTGGGCTGAAACTAGGCCTACAAGGCCTCCTCTTCCAGTGTGGAAGAAAGACACTCAAGAGAAGAAGGGCATACACCACCTAGAAATACTCTCCACACGTGCAAGAAACTTGGGCAACAGAACAACATAACAGTCATACACTCAAGGAGGATCTCGGTTAGTCAAATATATACTTGAGAAAGGAATAGAAGAGAAACATTTAACTTATATGACTCATTCAAAGAAGGTATAACTCTAGGCAAGAATCATCGCAAGAATAAGAAGTGCCAGAAGTAGGAGGATGAAGTGTCGAGAAGCAAAGTGACGGAAGAAGTGTGTGGGTATATGGTGCAGAAAGGAGTGGAGACTTGACTTGTGCTTGAAGGATCTCTTCGTTAGGGGTTTAGGGTTTGGAATTGATCAATAGAAGCTTCAATAAGAGAAATTCACTAAAGTGATTTCCTCTCAAGAGTAGTGAGGTTTTGGCCCTAGCAGAGAGCCAACATCTTGTGTTCTTATTTTTATGTTTTGATGAAGTACACACATATGCACTAATAAGAAGAAGAAGAAGAATAAGCTAACAAGAAAAGTAAAAAGACTCCACATTTTGTTATTAAGTAACGAAGAATCGCACTACACTACTTTTCCCTAGATTCTTCAACATGGTATCAAAGCATAAGGTGAAACATCAAGGATAGGGCAACTCAAGAACACACGTCGAGGGGAAGCATCTAAAAAGTTGAAGCATCAAGCCTAGAAGTCTCAATAACTTCAAGAACTAGAAGGGTCTACAATCCATCATTCATCAAGGAGGTCCACAAATCTAGAAGAAGAGCCTTACATAAAGGCACCCACAAATAAGAGCGGATTGAAGTAGGACCTACATCAAGCTACAAGTCTTCAAGCAAACTTCATCACCAAGCAAGTCTACTTGGAGAAGGAAACTTGAAGAAAATCAAGGTCCAGGGAAGAAAAGTCATTAAGCCTTCAAGGAAGAAGCAAACCCATTACATCTCAAAATATATCAAGTAAGTACATGTCCCCTTCTAAATATAGATCAATGTCTTTTTGCAAGGAAAAGAATAAATTGGTAGGTACCAATAAGTTTCTTGCACGGAAGAAGAGGATTGATCTACTTCTCAAGGAGAATAAACTCCTAGAACATGACAAGGGCAATATCACTATCCCTGCTAAGGAACAGACTCAAGCCTTAGCCAAATACAATAAGGATGAGATAAGAGCTCAAAGGATTCTGATAAAATCAATCAAATTCTCTCTCATTCCTTATGTCTCCAAGTTTGAGACATCAAAATAAAGATATGATAAGCTAGTAGAGCTATTCTAGGTATCCACAACCGGAGAAGTAATATCTCTGAGAAATGAATTATACAAGATGAAGATAACAAAGGAAGGAATAGCTCCCTACTTCATGAAAATATCTAAAATGAGAGATCAACTTTAAGAGCTTGTAGAAGTCATGCCTGCCAGAGAAATGAAAATTTTAGTACTCAATGCTCTACCTGAGGAGTGGGGAAAATTCACATCAAGCATATATGCCAAGAAGGAAGCAACCACTCTCACTAAAATGTGGTCTCTATGTAGAACAAAGGAAACTAGACTTAAGGAAAAAAATGATGTACGATCAAAGGAGCAAGAATTTTCTACCATGGCCAAAAGAAAGTGTAAATTTGGCAAGTTTGGTCCATGAACAAACATCAAAGACATGTCCAAGATCCAATGTTTTGGATGCCAAGAATATTGACATTACAAAAGGAATTTCCCTAAGCTTAAGAAGGACAACAACAAAATAAAGAGGGAAGAAGCTCACTTGACTCAAGAGGTGAAAGAAGAAGGAAAGAAGAAAAAGAAGGAAGATCCTCCAAATCTCTACTATGACTAGGTCAAACTCTTTACTTATAGACTTCTTTCAAAGTTTTGAGTAGGATAGGAGCATGTAGGAATATATAAATATTGCATGGCTAAAAACATTCTCTAGAATCTAGCAGCGTGATACACATAGAGTTCTAGATACTCATGTAGATGTAGCATTTATGATGAGAATAAAAATGCATGGGTAGAAATATCTTCTAGAATAGATGACCATGGTATATATAGCTCATGATATTCATATAGAAGGAGCATATCTAGTATAGAACCTCATCCATGATAAAAGAAAAATTTGATCATGATTAAGTATCTTAGAAGACCTCCATCATCAAAGGAAAAGAAACATTTGCAAGGGAAGGATCTTTAAGATCCTATGATGGAATCTTCAAAAGAAGGTTTATGAACCAAGGCAGATGTATCATTGGGAAGCCCATTCATGGGATTCAAGAAAAGGATGATATGCAGGCAAGCTAAGATGAAGCAAGAAGGGCCACACCAAAGCGTGATAAAAGGAGAATCAAGATGAGGTATGTATGCATTAAAGTTTAGTCATGTTATCATTTGTATATAATTGAGTCAGGGATATTTCTATAACATGATCAAGCATGAAAGAATCTTTTTCACCAAGAACATGCTCGAAGGCATGTACCACAATGAAATGAAGGTCAACAAAAAATATGCTCACGTAAGGAGTATAAGCTTGTTGACTAAGAAGAAAGAAGACATGATGACAAGTCCAGGAAGTACACAATGAAGGAATGCTCTGACAAGAAGCATTAGATGGTTGACCTATCTATCAAATAAAAGACAATTGAAGAAAGAGATCAAGCATGTGGAAGAACACCATGATCACCGAGAATCATTATCTGACAAGATACTTTGAAGATATCCCCCAAAAGAAGGCAAGACAACTCTAATAAATAAAGAAAGGATCCTTGACACTTATGAAGGCATTGGAAATGTAAAAGATGCAGATAATTGATTCTACTCTAGGAAGATGTCATGATGAAGAAACCATCCAACAAAAAGTAATGTTGAAGCAATATCAAGATAAAGTCATGATGGGATACTAGGTCAAAGCATGCAAACAAGCAAGTACAAAAAAGCATCCATGAGAAGAATATTTCCAAGCATGGACAAGATGACAAAGGAGTAGCCAAGATGACAAGTAAGCCTGATGTATGACATGAAAGCCACTTTCTTTGAAGGAAGCAATGATAAGACAAACCAGGGAGGAAAGTGATCGATGGATGGTTCCCTACCCAAAAGAAGTTCAAATAAAGGCTTCATGACATCAAGAAAGGAAGGATATCAAGTAGCTGAAGTGTTGGAATTTCTAAGTTTAACCCATTAGAAATTCTTCCTGTACTATTTGGTTTATTTCTTCCTACTTGTTTAATTACTTAACAAGTTATTTACCATGTAAATACTGAAAATAAACACAAGTACAGTATCAACATCTACAGATGATTCGAATTGGATCCATAAAAGACTGTTAAGAACCTTGACTGTATCAAGTTGAACAAATCTCTGAAAATTCTAAAACAACGATCAAAAACACCTTGAACCAGTGGCAATGGCCGCCGACATGGAACAACGAGGACCTCGGTAAAAGCACGCTGACCGAGGCCCATGGAGACTGCGAAGGAGGTCAAAACAGCCCCTGGGAGCCCCAGATTGGGAAAAGGAGGTGATTTTGATGCACGATTAGTTCTTGGCGCTAATCACGCATCACTAGGCAAAAAGGGATAAAGTGGAAAAGCCTTAAGCACTCAGTCGCGTTGGGAGCCGGAGAACAGTGGGCGGGAAAGCAAAAAGCGCTAAAGGACAAAAGGTGGGACCCACACTCTAGAAAATCGACAGTATTGATTGGGGCACCCTTGAATGGTAAGAGGTTTTGGAGGAGAGCGGAGCGATCCCACTCAGCGATCGGATCGACACGTGGCAGCAGAGGTGAGAGAAAAACCACCGCGATCACATGCTATCGGTCGAGCAACTCAACCGCGCTCGGCGTGCGTATGACGTTGGATCTGGAGGAGCCCAGATCGGATGGCTGAGATTGTGCCCGATAGAAAGAAGCGGAATCGACAGGGAATTAAGCCGCGATTTAGAGGGATTTGGAATCTGTTGACCGCCACGGTGGAGAAAGAATGTATCCACAACATAACAAGAAGAAACAAACTGACGAAGCATGTTGGCGCCAGTTAGATGGAGACACGTGGCCACTTCCCGAGCGTTCATGCTGAAGCCGAACAGGGAACTCCAAGCACAACTACAGAAGGTGAATCGACGCAGGCGGGAGGGGAACCGAATAGGCACAAGAATCGAATGGCTAAAGCCATGAACAAAGACAGTCGAATGGGAGGAACAGAGAGGAATCTGAGCGACCAAGAGAGATAGTGAATAGTGAACCTTGAGAGGAGGACTGAACACAGAGAACAGTAAAGCCAAGTAGAGGAGACAGAGGGTTGAGCTTACCACAGGCAACATCGAGCACCAGAGAGCTTGATGATTCAAGCCTTCCCATAGAGGAATCTGTCTGGATTGAGCATCACAGTTGGCTCTTTCCACTGTAGACTAAGGGTCACAAAGCTGGTAGGAAGAACAAGAGTCCGTGTACTCCGAGTGGCTTGGGGAATCCAAGAACCACCCTGCCAAGCAAAATCTGCTGTAAGGAGAACTCATATTGAGTCCTTGTATTGTAATTTCTCTGCTTAAAGACACAATAAAATAAGGCCACCACTGAAGCTGGACCGGAGATGTAGCCCTGGAGAATAGGGTGAACTCCTTATTAAAAATTCCTGTGTCTTTGTGTTGCTTACTGTATTTCTCTGCTATCTTTCCATTTATTTTCTGTGTATTGGCAATCTGATCGATCCGTTGTTTCAATAACACAGAACACACACACCAGCACATGAGTCTGTAATACATTTTGTTTAATAAATCTTTAACTGAGGTCACTCATAGGGTGATTATCAGATCAAGTGGTATCAAAGCTCAAATTAGGAGAAGGAGAGTTGGTGGAAACTAATCCTGAAATTGGGAGAGTCTATTCTCAGAAGGAAATGTCAGAGGAAGGTTCTATAGGGCCAGACCCTCAATTCATAGAAAGTTTCCCAGCTATAAAGTCTATGGTAGAAGAAATGTATAGGGACTTTAGAAAGTATAAGGATGAAGATTCATCAGGTTCTAAACAAGAAAAAGAAGAAGATGAGTCTCATTCCCATGACCACTCCAAAGGAAAGGGGCAAGAGGAAAGCTTTCTCACACCTCCTAATAGCCCTGTGCATAATAAGAAAGCATCTTTGATTAAGTTAGATGTTAAATTTGATTTGCCTATATATGATGGAGAGCTAAATGCTGAAAAAGTTGGACAATTGGATAAGACAAATTGATGTGTATTGCAGGGTACAGAACATAGACTCAGACAAGAGTAAGATTCAACTGGCAAGCCTACGCCTAGGAGGCACTGCCTTGGTTTGATGGGAAGGCAGAACCCAAGCTGATATGAAAAGACATGGTAAGACCATCTCTGTCTGGAGTGAATTTGTTTCTGCAATCAAAAAGCAGTTCTATCCATTGGCCTACATGCAATAAGCCATGATGAGTTGGCAAACTCTTCAGCAGTTGAAAGGGCAAAGTGTGCAAGGGTATACTCAAGAGTTTAGAGAGAGAGCATTGATTTTGGATATCTCATTAGACTCACCAGAGACTCTTCTGAAGTACATTGGTGGTCTACACAACTACATGAGGCATACCATCCTCATGTTTAATCCCACTAGTATAGATGAGGTATCTGTACAAGCTACTCATCTAGAAGCTAGAGGAAAGAATGGGAATCTAGAAGTTAGGGGACCATCCCAACCCATTGTAAGCAAGAGCAAGGAGAAAAGAAAGCAGAAGTGGAAAGCAAGGAAGGCTAACACTGGACAAAAAGGAAAAGATTCATGCACTCACTATAAAAAGGAGGGGCATGATGATGAGCATTATTGGATTCTGCATCCAAAGTTGAGACCTAAGAAGTCCGAGGGCAAGAAGAAGAAGACTGATGCAGCTATTCAAAAAGATTTGGGGTCAGACTCGTGAGATGAAACAATCATTGCAACCATAGGTATAAAAGGAAAGAATTCTGAAGCATCTACTAGTAATTCTGCTCAATCAGTTATTGATGAAGAACATGAGAGAAAAAGACATGAGCTTTTCCATATTCGAGTTGTTTCCAAAAATCAAAATATTGATACTTTGTTTGATACTGGCTCACAAGTAAATCTAATTTCTAAAGCAATTGTAAAGAAATTGGGATTAACAACTACACCTCATAAGAAGCCATACCCATTAGGATGGTTGAATGATAAAGCACAACTACAAGTGACTAGAATGCAAACTCAAGTTTTCTTTTAGGTCAGCATTTGTAGATGAGGTTGAGTTAGATGTGATTCCTTTGGATATATGTGGAATTTTTTTAGGAAGTCCTTACTTGTATGATAGAAAGGCTATTTTCTATAGAGCTGAGAACAAGTATCTACTTGTTAAAGATGGAATCGAATACTTTGTAAGAGCTCACAAGCTCAAAAATAATTATACTCTCATAAACTCAGGGCAGATGAAAATAATGATAAATTCATGCAAACAATTCTTACTGATGGTTGTAAAGGAAAAGACACCTGATAAGACCAAAATATTTGAGGGCTGTAATGCTGATCAGCAAGCTGATATAGAAAAGATTGTTTCAGAGTATGATGTCTTATTTCAAGAACCTAAAGGCCTGCCACCCAAAAAGGGAATAGTACATGATATTATTTTGCAGCAAGATGTTCCTTTGCCTAACATTGGGATGTACAGGTTGTCCGCTTTAGAGAATGCTGAAATCAAGAAGCAGGTGCAGGAGTTGCTCGAGAAAGGTTTCATCAGGCCTAGCACATCACCATGTGGGTCGCCAATCGTTTTGGTGAGAAAGAAAGATGGCTCGTGGAGAATGTGCATTGATTACCAAGCACTGAATAAGATAAGTATCAAAAATCGTTATCCCCTTCCTCGCATAGATGATCTTTTAGATCAATTGAAGGAAGCTGTCTATTTCACCAAGCTGGATTTGCACAGTGGATACCATCAGGTTAGAGTTGCAGAGCAAGATGCATGGAAGACTGCTTTCAAAACAAAGCAGGGATTGTATGAATGGCTGGTTATGCCTTTTGGCTTGACCAATGCCCCTGCTACTTTCATGAGATTAATGAATGATGTACTCAGAACTTTTCTTGATGATTTTGTTATTGTGTATCTGGATGACACTATGATTTTTAGTCAAATGTGGGAAGAACATTTAAAGCATGTTAAGCAGACATTAGATGTTTTGAAAAGAGAAAAAATTTATGTTAAACTCTCAAAATGTGAATTTGGCAAAACCTCTCTAAATTATTTGGGTCATATAGTAGAGGGAGGTGAATTGAAAATAGATCCCTCTAAAGTGGCAGTCATCATAAATTGACCTAAACCCTGCTACAGAAGTGAGAAGCTTCTTAGGAGCAGCACAGTATTGGAGGAAGTTTATTTCAAAATTTTCCTCAATTGCAGCTCTCTTACATGCTTTGACAGGATTGAACAAGGTGTTTCAGTGGGGAGGAAAACAACAGAAAGTCTTCGACACCTTAAAAGAAAAGATTAGTACAACACCTGTACTAGCACTACCAGATCTACAAAGACCATTTGAGATCCAAACTGATGCCAGTGACTATGCCATGGGAGCAGTGTTGACACAACACGATAAACCCATATGTTATCATTCTGAGACTTTTGATCCTGCGGTAGTTAACTATCCTACATATGATAAAGAATTGCATGCATTAGTTCAGAGTGTGAAAAAGTGGAAACATTACTTAATGGATAAGGAAACAGTAATACATACTGATCATCAGCCACTTCAATACCTACACTCCCAAACTAAATTGCAGCAATCAAGACATTATAGATGGATGGGGTTTCTACGACAGTTTCATTTAGTCATCAGATATAAAAAGGGCATACATAACAAGGTTGCAGATATGTTATCTAGATCCATTATAAATGCATCTACCCTACTTAAGCATAATTCTGTGCTGCATGAAAGCTACATAGAACAGTATCCTCAGGATATGGACTTTAAAGATGTATATGCAACTTTGAGTCAAGGTAAAAGAGTAGAAGAATTGGACTATCATGTGAAGGACCGACTCTTATATCATTGTGGGAAACTCTGCATTCCAGAAACTGAAAGAGAAAAGATAATTAGGGAAGCACACACTTCTCTGATATCAGGTCACTTTGGGGTAAGTAAAACAGTTGCACAATTGCAAAGGTTCTGCTATTGGCTGAAAATGAGTGAAACAGTTTCTAGATATGTAAAGGAGTGTGCCATGTGTGCTAAAAGCAAGCCCAACAATAGAAAACTAGGCTTGTACACTCCCTTGCCAGTTCCTTCTCACCCTTGGGAAAGCATTTCCATGGATTTCGTTGGAGGACTACCTAAATCTAGGAAAGGTCATGATTATCTATACGTTGTTGTGGATAGGTTCAACAAAATGTTTATTTTAATACCCTGTAGTAAACAGATTACAGTTGAACAAACTGAAAAGTTATTCTTTGAACATGTATGGGTTCATTTTGGATTACCCACTTCTATTATATCTAATCGAGACACCCGATTTGTGGGAAAGTTTTGGTCCAGTCTGTGGGAAATAATGGACACCAAGTTGAAGAAAAGCACAGCTTTTCATCCATAAACAGATGGCCAAACAGAAGTACTTAACAGGACGGTGATCTAGCTCCTGAGAGGATATTGCAGCAAACATCCTAAGCTTTGGGATGAGCACTTGTGCTATGTGTAGCATGCTTACAATAGAGCCAAACACTCTTCTACACAGAGATCTCCTTTTGAGACCTGTTTTGGTTTCATACCAAGGTCTCCTTTGGATTTTGTCTTTGGTAAAGATACCATGGTTGATAAACACAGTGATGTGGACAAGGCAACTAGGTTCATTGAACAAACCTAGGAGATCCACCAGGCGGTACAGGAACAGCTGGAAAAGAGCCAGGCCAAGTACAAGGCTAGGTATGATAAGCATCGGATGGAGCATAGTTTTCAAGTTGGAGAGCAAGTCTGGCTGTATATCAGCAAGGACATAATGCAAGGAGAAGGTAAAAAGCTAAAACCTATCAGGTATGGACCCTTCAGGATACTTGAAAAGATCGGTGAGAATGCCTTTCGCCTTGATCTGCCAGCTTACATGCACATCTACTCAGTCGTGAACGCAGACTGCTTGAGGTTGTTTGAGCCTTCGATGATTAAGGACCCTAAAGAGCAGAGTCAATTACCTTCTGTTGATGACCTGCTACCTGAATATCTTAATGAGTTGTAGGAAGACACATTGTTGGCAGGAAGGTGAGGAAGACGCGTAGTGGACAGGTGGAATACCTCAAGATTGGGCTTAAAGGTTCAAAACCAAGTAGTGCAAAGTGGATTGAGATTGGAAAAGTGAGACAACAGTTTCCTCACTTAGTCGATGCTTGAAGAAAACCAACTTTTGGTGGTCCAAAAGCTTTTTCAGTAGGGAGGCCGTGATCCAAATCAGATCCACAAAAGACTGTCAGGAACTTTGACTGTATTGAGTTGAAAAAATCTTTAATGAAACCCAAAACAACATCAAAAACCCCCTGAACCAGTGGCCATGACAACCGGCGCAAAATGATGAGGACCTCAATCAAAGTGCACTGACCGAGGCCCATGGAGACTGCACAAGAGGTCAAAACAGCCCTTGGGAGCCATGGATCGGGAAAAGGAGGCGATTTTGATGGGTGATTAATCACGCATCACTAGGCGAACAGGGCCAAAATGGGGGAGCCTTAAGCACTCGGTCACGTTGGGAGCCAAAGGACTGCAGGGGGGAAAATGTAAAAAGCGCCAGTGTACGACGGTGGGACTCACGGCCTGGAAACCGACGGTTTGATCGGGGCGCCCTTGAATGGTAAGAGGTTTTGGAGAAAGCGGAGCGATCACAATCAACGATCGACACATGGCAGCGGAGGTGAGAGAAAAACCGCCGTCATCGCGCGTTAACAGTCGAGCAAGTCAACCGCGCTCGACGTGTGTATGACGTTGGATCTAGAGGAGCCTAGATTGGATGGCTGAGATTACGCCCGATGAAAGAAGCAGAACCGACAGGGAAATAAGCTGCAATTTAAAAAAGGATTTGGAATCCATTGACCGCCACAGTGGAGAAAGAGCATATTCGCGACATAACCGAAGGATCGAGCTGATGAAGCATGCTGGCACCAGTTAGATGGAGACATGTGGCACTCCCTGAGCGTTCATGTTGACGCCGAAAAAGGAACTCCAAGCACAGCTTCAGGAGGAGAATCGACACAGGAGGGAGAGGAACTGAATAGACATAGGATCGATTGGTTAAAGCCATGAATAGAGACAGTCGAAAAAGGGAGGAGGATTTGGAGAAGAATCCAAGCGACTAAGAGAGATAATGAACAATGAACCCTGAGAGGAGGACTGAACACAGAGAATAGTGAAGCCAAGCAGAGGAGACAAAGGGCCGAGTTGACCACAGGTAGCATCGAGCACTAGATAGCTTGAAGATTCAAGCCTTCCGAGAGAGGAATCTGTCGGGACTGAGCACCACAATTAGCTCTTTCCACTGTAGACCAAGGGTCACAGGGCTGTTAGGAAGAAAAGGAGTCTGTGAACTCTGAGTGGCTTGGGGAATCCAAGAACCACCCTGCCAAGCAAAATCTACTTCAGGAGAACTCATATTGAGTCCCTGTATTGTAATTTCTTTGCTATAAGACGCAATAAAACAAGGCCACCACTAAAGCTAGACCAGAGATGTAGCCCTGGAGAATAGGGTGAACTCCTTATTAAAAATTGATTGTGTCTTTGTGTTTCTTACTGTATTTCTCTGCTGTCTTTCCATTTAAAATGTCTGTGTATTAGCAATCTGATCGATCGTTGTTTCAATAACACAGAACACACACCAGCACATGAGTCTATAATACCTTTTGTTTAATAAATCGTCAACTGAGGTCACTCATAGGGTGATTATCAGATCACACCGCAAAAGAATGATTCTCCCATTGTGTAGAAAAAGGGAAAGGAGACAACTGATCCTACCATTGGCAAAACACAATCAGCAAATGAAATATCAAATTAGCCAAGTGTATCGAAGGAGAAGACTGAAAAGAAAGATGCTTCAATCAAAGAGGTAGAGAGAACTTCAGCTTTTAGCTTAGTAAATGAAATCGCTCAGTTAAATGTGTCAATACCTTTGACTGAGTTGATGAAGAATAGTAGCTATAAAGGTCATGTGTCAAAAGATTTTGAATTTAGATCCGTTATCTGATATGGTAAACGTGGAGGATGACCAACCTGAGCTTATCTTTGGTCCAACATTAGAAGGTCAGTCTGAGGATAGCGATGTTGCTCCTTTTTACATCAGCCTTAGGTTGCATGATTATGTATTGCACAATGCTATGTTTGATTTAGGAGCCTCTCATAATCTTATGCCTAAGGCAATCATGGAGAAATTGGGTTTGGACATCACTAGAAAGTATCATGACCTTTATTCCTTTGATTCTGGTAGAGTAAGATGCATTGATCTTATTAAAGATTTGGTTGTCAGTTTGGATCAGATTCCATCAAAAAATGTTTTGATGGATGTGTTTGTGGCTGATATTCCTCCTAGATTTGGCATGCTTCTTTCTAGATCTTGGGGAGCAAAACTTAAAGGGACATTGCAGCTTGATTTCTCCTATGCTACTATTCTTGTGTTTGCTCAGTTGAGGAAATTATACTGGGGAAAAAGGGTGAAGTACATTATCATAGCAAGGAGAAACTAGTAAATCATCCAATCGACTATGTACATACTGATTTAGAATAATTTGTTCTATATTCTGATAGTGTTAATGATGTAAATAGTAAATTAGTTGAAGTAGAAGACATTCCAGAGATCATTGAAAATTTCAAAGATGTACTAAAGCAAGAAAGACAAAGGCTTGATAGTACCGCTAAGCAATCAGCCTTCCGACAGCAACAAAATATTGATGGAAAGCAAGAAAAAGTAGAAGAGCAAAAAAAATTTCAACATTTGGAAGAGGATGAAGCCAGTTTGTGGAGCATGGATTTTGATGGTGCAGTAGGGAAGGAAGGTGTTGGAATTGGCATTTGGATACGTAGCCCTGTTTTCTCACCAAACAAAGTGCCAAGTAATGTAAGGGTTTGTTTGTATAAATTGGCTTTTGATTGTTCAAATAATGAGGTTGAATATGAGGCTTTAATTGCTGGTTTGAAAATCCTTAAAAAGTTAAATGATAAAAGAATTTTAGTATATGGCGACTCCGAGTTAGTTATCAAGTAAGTGAAAGGTGAATACCAAGCTAAGCATCCTCGAATGTGGGTATACCATAATGCGGTATTATATATCTTGAGATTGTTTCCAGATTACACTTTGACATGTGTCCCTCATGTATAGAATGTTATTGCAGATTCACTTGCAACAGCTACAAGTAATTTGAAAATTCCAATGAATTCAAACAATAAGTTTGAAATTCATGTGAAATATCGCCCAACTGTCCCTGATAATCAAAGGTATTGGCAGGTGTTTCAAAATGATAAAGAGATCAAAGAATTTCTGCAAAATGAAGGCAAGTTCAAAGATACTTCTATAGATGGGGAGCATGATGATGGTGAAGCAAATATGGAAGTAAATTAGATGGAAGTTTTGCAGCTGAAGGACAATGTCATTCCTAAAGGTCTAATACCTTTAGAGGAGTTGTTTGATCAAGATGATTTAGCCCGAAAACCGAGCTTGCTGCCAACCGAGAAAGGAGTTGAGGATGTGAACATTGGATCAACAGAAAATCCTAAAATGGTGAAGTTATCAAAGGCGTTGCTTCCATAGGTAAAAGAAAAGTACATTAGTTTACTATCCTCATTTATTGATGTATTTGCATGGGACTATTCAGATTTGAAGGCATATGATAAGAGGATGATTCAACACATAATTCCGATCAAGCCAAATCAAAAGCCATTTCAACAGACGCTGAGAAGGATAAATCCAAAGCTGCTGCCCTTGATAGAGAAGGAAGTGAATCGATTGTACAAAGCTGGTATAATCATCCCCATAAGATTTTCAGATTGGATTTCTAATTTGGTGCCCGTGCGCAAAAAAATAGGGGAGATTCGATTATATATTGATTTCAAAAATTTGAATAAAGTATCTTTGAAAGATAACTATCCATTTCCCAAGATGGATCACATACTTCAAAGAGTAGTTGGAGCATCCCGTATGTCGCTACTTGATGGGTATTCAGGTTATAACCAAATTCTGGTCCATGAGGATGACAGGGACAAAACAGTGTTCACCACTCTGTGGGGAACTTTCCATTATGCTAAGATGTCATTTGGATTAAAAAATGCTGGTGCGACCTTTCAGCGGGCTATGGATATTGCATTTGCTAATGAAAAAGATGTATTTTTAGTTATTTATCTTGATGATTCGATAGTTTTTTTTTCTAATTTAGATGAGGAGCACCTTTATCATTTGAATATTGTATTTCAATGGTGTAGAAAGTATGGCATACCTCTCAATCCAAAGACTAGTTTGTTTGCCATGGATGAAGGCAAGCTTCTCAGTCATATCATATCCAAGGAGGGCATCTGCATCAATCCAGCTTGAGTGGAAGCCATTCAAAAGATTGATTTTCCATGAAGTAAAAAGGAGATCCAAGCATTCAATGGTAAGATGAATTTCTTACGTCGTTTTGTGCCCAATCTTGCAGAAAATTTGAGAGAAATCACAAACATGCTAAAGAAAGATAGTGTAGTGAAGTGGACCAAGGAAGAAATTAAGTCTTTAAATTTGGTAAAATTGGCCCTTTCTTCAGCTCTGGTTTTGATCAACCCGGATTATTCCCAAGATTTCATTTGTTTTCATTTGCTTCAGATCATACTATGGCAGCGGTCTTAATGCAGAAAATAGACCAGCTTGAGAAACCAATTGCCTTTTTTAGTAGAACCATAAGGGATGCAGCTTTAAAGTACAATATTATTGAAAATCAAGCTCTTGCATTGGTAAAGGCACTGAAATATTTTCGAGACTATATTCTGCATTCTCACATCCTTGCATATGTCCCTAACGTTGTCGTTAAAGATGTCTTAGTGCAAACAGATCTGGAAGGGAGACGAGCAAATTGATCGTTGCTTTGTTAGAATATGGCGTGGAGATTAAACCAACAAAGCTCATCAAAGGACAGGGGCTGGCCAAGCTAATGGCAGAGTCAAATTTGCATGCCTTGGACATTAATCTCATTGCTGCTATGTTCGAAGAAGATGAAAAAAGTTTTCCTGTTCAGGTATCAGAAATTTTTCTTCTTTCTCCTTGGTATTCAGACATTGTTTATGTGCTCCAACATCTATCACCACCACCTGGAATGGCTAAGAACAAAAGTAGGACCCTGAAATTAAAGGCTACCAAGTTTTGTATAATGAATAATGCATTCTATTGGAAAGATCTCGACGGTGTCTTGCTCAATTGTTTGGTTGAAGAAGAAGCAAAACAGGTCATGGAAAACTTTCACAAGGGAGATTGTGGAGGTAATCTATTTTGGAAGACAACAGCCAATAAAATTTTGAGAGCGGGATATTATTGACCAACTCTCTTTGTTGATGTGTACAAAACTGTTACAAGCTGCCAAGAATGTTAGATTTTTCAAGGTAGAAGAAAATTACAGCTTTACCACTCAAGTTGATTGAATTAAGTGCTTCGTTTCAGTAGTGGGGTTTGGACTTCATTGGTGAGATCCATCCTACTTTAGCATAGCACAAGTGGATCCTCACAGCGACAGACTATTTCATTAAATGGATTGAGGCGATTCCCACCAGGTAGGCCACTGATTCAGTAATCAATCAATTTCTTGAAAACAATATTTTGTCTTGTTCTGGCCATCCAAACAAGCTGATCACTGATAATGCAGTAGCTTTTAAATCTAAGAGAATTATTGAACTTTGTAATAAATATCAAATTAACTTGGGGCACTCAACTGCATATTATCCACAAGGTAATGGATTGGCGGAATCCTCAAATAAATCATTGGTCAATATTATTAAAAAGCTGCTGGAAACAAACAAGAGTTGGCACAAAAAGCTTGTTAATGCACTTTGGGAAAACAGAGTAAGTCAAAAGAAATCTATAGGCATGGCCCCTTTTGAGCTCGTGTTGACACGGTATTCCCGACCTCTCTTGCAGTCCCGGTCGTTAAAATTCTGCAGGAAGCTGGTAGCGAGGATGATCATTTGCAGCGAAGAATCAATCAATGATCCATTTACAGCAGACTAGAGAGGAGGTTTTTCAGAATACTTTCAAGCTGCAAGAGAGAATCAAGAAAATATATGATTGAAAGGCAAAGGTGGAAAAGTTTCAAATAGAAGACATAGTGTTGAATGGGATGCTCGAAACGAAGACAAAGGTAAGCATGGCAAGTTTAAGAATCTATGGAAAATTCCATTCAAAATTGCTGCATATTGGGGCCAAAATGCTTTCCTGCTAAAAGAAATGAGCAGAAAAGATTGTCCAGGTGGACCAGTCAATGGCCGGCTACTCAAACGGTACTATCTTTGAAATGTTTTCTATTGTCATAAGTATCATTGCACATACCGTTTTATTTCCTTCATTGCAAGTGTGTACTATCATCATTCATTCAGTTTAGGGCCCGAAGTGAAGGCTATAAAACTAAATGTCTGATTTCAGTTTTGGTTTGGATTACTTGAGTCAATTTTCAGTCGATTTCAGTCTTGAAATTGAGTTAGTTTTGAGTCAGATTTCAATCCTGAAATTGAGTCAAAATATTGGTTTTGGTTTGTCGAAGTTATTGACTCCATAGCCCAATGGACGAAGGCACTGCCTGCTTTCCCAGAGATCTGTAGTTGTTGGCACCTCCAAGGAGCTTCCATCCCCATTGGAGCCAATGTTAGTGTTGGTATCTTCATCCCTCCATCAGTGATCAAAATTCTCTTGTTGCATTGCATTTTTCGTGTCTCATCTGATCATCTGCATTCTATTAGGATCATGAATTATCTGATGGTAGTGGAATTTTATAAATTTTTCCCTCATGATATTTACCTATTGGCCCATTTTCAGGTCATTTACAGTTATTTTGGTCTTTACATCTGCAAAAAGTCATTTTTAGGTTTTAGGTCTCATTAGGTCTATGGTTTGTCCATAAGGTCTTGTAAAAGCTCAATAATGGTTAGTAGGCACATGAAGAGGTCAAATAAAGTCTCAACAACAAAAATTTCAATAATCACATGCTCAGTGATTGATTTTTCCTCAAAACTCTATTTTGAGGAAAAACAGAGTTTTTTTTATGTTTTATGTATAAAATTTTATGTAATTTCATTTTTCCTATATGTAATAATTTCAAGATACAACTCTGGTCACTTTGCCAAGCGCCAGCATTCTAGCCCCTGCAAAAGAATCAAAAAGTCAAAGCATTTAGTCCATCAAAGGCAAAAAAGCGACTCAAACTACCAAAACAGAGTTTTAAAATAGCAAGTGAAATACAAACATTAGGAAAGTGGGTTTTCATAAGTGAAAAATCAAAATCATTGGTATATAAAGTTTTTTCATTTCAAAGGAAGCTCATTTGCATTCCAAAGGAGAAGAGAGCAAGTGCAAATCGTGTTTTCAAGCCAAAGGAGCGATTTTGCACTGAAACAGTGAAAACTTGCAGGCGCGGCGCACTTGGCCTTCACGGTGCACACAGAAGAAAATCTGCATTGGATATCTAACTGGCGTGATGCACCAGAGAGGCACGACGCACCTGTGAGTGGGCACAACGCATCAGTCTTCAAGGCTCGAAATCATCCAAATCTTCCTCCAAAGCTCCCAGATCACAAATTCTTCATTTCATAAGTAAGTTGACACCCCCATATTGTCGATGTATGAGTTTCCATCAATGTTTATAGTGTTTCAATAGGGAAAAAATTAAACCCTAGTTCCTTGCACAGTTGTATTGATAAAACTGCCTAGGGTTTACAAATTACAGTTTTTGTTGTCCTATTCACTCCTATCGTTTCACTTCCCCTCACTACCATTTCATTCACCTCTTTCTTCCTTCCCTTTTTCACTCACACTTACCTATTCCCCCTATCCCTAAAGCTAATAACCCTAATCCATAATCCCACTACACAAAACCCTAAATTGATAGCCCAAAACCATAAACATCATTCCCTAAACCCTGCAATTTCCAATGACCTTACAAGCAGCATCTCAAACCCCCTATTCACAGTCCTTATCATCAATCCCTATTGTTTAGCAGCAAATACCTATTGACACTATAAAATCTCTTCATACTCATCTAAGAAAAATCAAGCATTGGCAAACATGGAGTCAGATTCTTCTTATGACAAAAATGAGGAAATAGTCAGTGACTCCTCCAAAGAAATTCATGCACCAAGGAGACCTCACAAGGGTGGAAAACATATCCAGGAGGAGCCTACTTCACTTACTGAGTTGTTGGCTTGCCCAATGGCTGTAGCATGCTTCAAATTTATCCTGCTATCAATTTTGTTGGATGGTGGAAAGATTCAAATACCATCATGAGCTGACTAGATTGTTTATCCTCCATCTTCACAATGGTCATGTCAATTCGGCAAGTGTGACATTCACTTTGATGCCAAAATATATAGTTGAAGCAACTGGTATTCCGAATCTAGGTGAGAAATGGAACAAGAGATAGCTGGTGGACAGGGAACATTATGAGCCTTATATCAAGCTAGTTTTCAGAGGCAGATTAGTAGAGTTTTCCCTTTCAGGTACCTTCAAGACACATATGCCCCATTGATGAAGCTCATAATTAGATATTTCAGCTGTGAAGGCAGATTTTCTCGCCTATATGCCTACCACATCAGATTATTAATGCATTTCACTAGAGTGAGGATGATGAACCTCCCCTATTTCATATGCCAGAATGTCGAGAAAATGACCACAATAATGTAAAGGAAACCTCCTCATTAGCAGTATAACAACATCTATCACTTTGCATTAATCAAGATTATGGTTTTGCATCAGCTTAATTTACTGAATGTTTCATGGGAGGATATCATTTCACATGAGGTCTTCACAGGCTCTCAAGTACCCCCACCAGTTTTTCATGAGGTAGGAGAGCCTTCACATCAGCAAGAGGTGCATGAGACTCAAACCACCAGTGTGCCAGTGTTTTTCACTTACCAAAAGGGCACAAGGAGATTGTTTGTAGCAGCAAAACGAGTACTATCTCCACCCAGGGTGGAAGGGGTCTCATTTCCTTCAACAAAAAAATAGGTATAGGACAAGGGTAAGCATCCATTGCATGATAAGGGGCCTTCAGTTGGTTAAGAGAGAGATTTCATTCTCATTCAGGATGATGACACTGATTTGAGCTCCCAAAGGTCAAAGCTCAAGGAGATCATTCAGGAACAACAAGCTGACATTCATGACTTATCTCTCAACCTTGAAAGAACCAAGTGGATAATCAACTATCTAGAGCAAAGGAACAAATAGTTAGAGGATCAAAAAACCATCATGGAGCTCCAAAACATAAGAGAAAACCGGCAAGCTGCTGAGAGGAGGAAAGTCAAGTTGACACCACTTGAACAAGAAATTGAAGCTGATAATGAATCTTGGTTTGAGAAGGAAAATATGCACTTGGGAAAGATGCTAGAGAAGGCCAACAAAGAGAAACAGATGTTGAGGCACATGGATTATCACTATTTGGCGAGAAATAAAGTTTGCAAAGCAAGAATTAGGATTTTGAAGGCCAAGTTGAAGAAAGCTTTGAGGAAGAGGAAAGAGAAAGACAAGCTCAAGATTTTGGTTGAGGCTTCCTTAGCCCAACATAGCACTTGATGCAAAACACTCAGCCTAAATTTCAAGAAATTTGGGATACTTTTTGTCAATTTTGAAAATTTTGGGGCAAAACACAGGTTTTTCTGCTTAATGCATCGTGCCACCTGGCGCGCGTTTTTGCTAGGGACCTATTTTGGAGGAAAACTTAGCATTTTTGGATTCCTCAAGCAAAAATATGACTACCCACTAATCACCAACGAATTTTGTCAAGTTTCGAGCTTCCAAAGGGGTCAAAAACACCTCAAAAATGCCCTTTCTACCCCTTTTTGGCCACACAGGAAGCAGCGTTGGGAGAACTCACTTTTGGAGTGGCAAATGGACTTCAAATTCAGAAATTCCACTTATTATGGAAGGTAGACAGATAGAAATTTCCAACAAGCCTACTTAGAGAAAATTTTGTGCACGGGAAGGCCTCCAAAATCAGTTGCAAAAAAGCACAATGCACAAGATGGAAAATTGACTTTTTTTCCCAAAAAACTCTGTTTTTCACCCAGTTTTTCTTAGTTTGACTTTTCTCTTTTTCATAGTCAAACTTGTGATGTAATTTGATGTAAATGGATGGAATTTGATGTAAAAATGTTGAAAATTCACTCATGGAGGTATATACATCATGAAAAGGTAGTTTTGAATTGAATGAATCAGTTTCCTAGGTTTTAGAGGCAAGCTGTTCCACTGCCTACTTTTCAATTCTTAGTTTAGATTTTGGTTGAAACAGCTCCTAAACTCATGAATTAGACCCCTAAAGCCTAGCATGAGTTTTTTGTTGTCTATATATAGTACTTTTTCAGTCATTTATCAAGGTTGGACTCTTGTGAAAGCTTTTGAGCAGCATTGTACATTCATCTCTGTAGTTTAGCAAAGGAATAGACCAAGGTTTGCAGCGTTTTGTGGGATTCCTATGGAAAGTTTATTTGGTATTGTTTCTTCTTCTATAATTCAAGTTTTACATGTGTTTATGTATGCCATTCTCTCTCTCTTTCAGCTGAACTAAATGAATCAAGGATAAAAGTAGAAATCATTGAAGTTGTAATGCTCTAGCTAGGGTTTGTTTAGTTATTTATGTTTTCTACTGTTTGAAGAGGATCCCTGAGACTCTCATGCCCGTACAACTCCTCACCAGTCCTAAGATTCTCCATCTCATTCAATTTAAATTACTAAACCATTTTCCTACCTTGCCGCACAGAAACCTCTGCAGGACTGTGTCCATTCCCGATACCCAAATCTACATTTCACATTTGAGCCAGCAAAACATCATCAAATTCAATCAAAATTCTCTGAGCACATACCTAGCCTAAGATTAGTCTTTACATCAGTCATCTCAAAGCCTCATTTGATATATTTTCTAATATTGACAAGGAAAGAGCCCTCTCCCGACCTGGTAGGGATAGCTACCAGGTTAAGCGTGGTATGATGTTACCCTAGATCCTATCTTTTTCAACCTGAGGTAGATTTAGGCCCTAACAGTACCTGCAAGCAAAATTCGATGTAATTGATGATCCTAATGTCCTCTTGCACTTTCCTGCTCTTCCTTTGCTTTCTTGCTCCAAAATCCAAGTATGCCACACCCTCCAAGAGTTCTCCAATAAAACTCTAAGTCTGCAAGAGTATGAGAGAGAGAGAGAGAGAGAATATGAGAAAGCTCCAAAATTCAACTGACAAAAGGTTACCAACTGATCCTCAAAAGCCTTATTATGAATGAGGCCTCTATTTTGTTCATTTACCTCCTCACATACAACTTGTGACCTTTCACCTCCATTTTCTCCTAATTTCCATTATTTTCATAAATAAATGTGCCAAAATTCCATTTTGCCTTTGCCACTGCCTTTACCAATTTCCTTAGCCATTAATAACCAAATTAACACCCACACTAGGATGTCTTACCCAACATTCATCTTGGAATAAGTGTCCCATCAACCGTGGTTATTATTTTTCCTTTATTAACTTTTATTACATGAAATTTTCACTAGGGTTATTACATATGTGATATCATATGTTGGCGTTATGCCTATGTTTATGGTATGGATAGGTAATAATGAGGGATAAGTCAGCAAAATGAAAGAAGTATCATCCATGGCATACTGGGATAAGCATATATGGTGGAGAGACACTGGAAGCAAGGTTTCCTGGCAGAGATAGTGTAATCTCTTGATGTGTGGTACTATTGTTGTGTATATGTTGTACATGTTGTACTTGTGATGTTGTGTACATGAGGTGTTGTGTATATATGGTGTTGTGTACATGTTTGTATGAGGTGTTGTGAGTAGATGGTGTTGTGTACATATGGTGTGGTGTGCATGTTGGATATGCGGTGTTATGTACATGTGGTGTTGTGTGCATGATTGTACATGTGGTGTTGTGTGCATGTTGTACATGGGTTGATGTGTGCAGGTGGTGTTGTGTACATGTTGTGCATGCGATGTTGCACACATATGGTGTTATGTACATGCCATGCATGTAGTGTTGTGTACATGTTGTGCATGCGATTTTGCGCACATGTGGTGTTATGTACATGCCATGCATGTAGTGTTGTGTACATGTTGTGCAGATGGTGATGTTTAAATTGGGTGTTGTGTACAAGTTGTGTAGGTGGTGCTATGCTCATGTGGTATTGTGTACACGTTGTTGATCCAGATCTTGGGGGGAGGCCCAAAGATCTGAAAAATTAAAATGCCAAAAGAAAAAGATGAGAATGCCCAATAAACAAAACCACAAATATTTTTTTTATTAAAAAAGACAATAACTATAAGGACTACATTATGGTGGACTAATTGTCCTTTTACAAAATGCGACTTGTTACTTATAGTATTTTTTAGTTACAATACCACGGGTCAATTCCATGGGTGAATGGATACCATCGGCGGATATCACAATACCACGGGTCAATTCCATGGGTGAATGAATACCATGGGTGGATGTCACAATACCACAGGTCAAGTCCATGGGTGAATGAATACCATGGGTTGATGCCATTTTCCATTCGAATAATTCCTCCCTCCTTAAGAAGCAATGGTCCCCATTGCGTGAAGTTCCCTCCTCTGAATCCTTTGTTGAATATGAAGAGTCACTGAAGATAACGGTTTTATGTGGTTAATCTATAACCATGCTGAACGAAGATCCGAGGATAGAGATACCCTGTAATGCTTGTGACCAATTGTGATACTGATAGTGTGTGGCCTAGCAAATGGACTTCGATGAAGTGTGGGTTTGTGGATGGCCCATAACCAAGATGAAAGAAGATTCGAGGATAGAGATACCCTCTAATCCCTGTGACCAACTGTGATACTGACAGTGTGCGGCCTAGAAAATGGACTTTGATGAAGTGTCAGTTTGTGGATGACCCATAACCATGATGAATGAAGATCCGAGGATAGAGATACCCTATAATGCTTGTGACCAACTCTGATACTGACAGTGTGCGGCCTAGAAAATGGACTTCGATGAAGTGTGGGATTTGTGGATGACCCATAACCATGAAAAACGAAGATCCGAGGATAGATATACCCTGTAATGCTTGTGACTGACTGCGATACTAACAGTGTGTGGCCTAGCAAATGGACTTCGATGACAAAGATTTTGTGTGGTTGACCGATAACTGTGATGTTGGTTGTTGATCAAGTAGCAGGTGCCTACATAGCCTCGAGTGGGAGGGCACGTCTCCAAATAACCCAAGCCAAATGCTTCTATGCTGAAACTAATGAATGTGAACGAGGTGCCTACTAAAGTGGGGTGGAAGGGCACGTCTCCAATGGGAACCCGCTCTAAATGCTGCTCCAGAATTAAAATGCATATAACTTGGTTAATATAAATCAGAATATTTATTATAACCTATTTTTGGAAACAGAAGCACCATTTTTGATCTTCCCATGTGTTGGAAATCCTTATCTAGACACTCCAGAATCTTAGATTCGCACTGTTACTTTTCCGTTGCCACAAAAATTCTGATTTAAAAAAAAAAAAAAAAAAATAAAAAAAATAAAAAAATAAAAAAAAAATTGTTGATTTTAATCACGTTATCAAGCTATTCCCACTAAATTCACGATATCTCCACTTGGGTCATTTTTTATTTTTATTTTTTTTAGTTTATTATTTTTTTTTTTTTTCACTTTTCTGAAATTCTGCACCAAAATTTCAAAAAAAAGATAGGAGAGCAGCCATCCATGAATTGTCGTCAGAAACATTTATGCAACATAGTTGATTTTAAATCAACGATATCTCCTTCATCCGAACTCCAATTCGGCCAAATTTTTTTCGTAAGGAATCCAAATATGTTATTTCTTTTGTAAAGTTTCACAAAAAAATTTAGATCTGATCTGTAAACGCACCGCCCAAAAAAATTCCTGCAAAAAAATGAAAAAAGAAAAATTCTTCCCGCTTGGCCCAAGAAAATGCTTTGTGGAGGACGTAGCACATGCCGGAAGTTTGTTGAATATTGCTGCAAATTTTGAAACTAAAATATGCGTCAAACCCTCATTCTCATAGAATCATAACCTACTTTGAAACCACTAATAATTCCATTAGGTTACAATTCCATGGGTGGATGTCACTTACAATACCATGAATTGGTACAAAAACTTCCTGGGGTCATAACTTTGGCATAAATCTCCGTTTGACAGGCACAATATATCGTTAGAAATATCTATCCGAGAACTCCAACTTTGGCAGGAGAAACATTAGTCTATTGACCCATGTTGCTCCCATGTTTCCCAGAAAACGTCATTTAGGGCCTTAAAATGGCTCCGGAAGTTCAAGAACCGAAAAAATACTAAAAATAGTAAATTGTGCTACAATTAAGGAAACTGAAAAGCTAAAAGAAACAATGGTGGGGGTCCAAATGGACTTGGTGGGTGGTCACCAATACACACCTAGATCATTCCTCCCCCCTTAGGAAGCAATGGTCCCCATTTCTTTGAGTTCCTCCATGAGGTGAGGAAACTTCTATTGAACTTGGTCCCTCGTGAGCCACTTGCCCTGGTGAAGGAGTTGGCTTGCTTTGACAATTCGATACAATTGTATATTCTGCTGGCAAGTGTGCTTGATCTGTGTGTCCATGATCTGATCAGTTGCAGCTTGTTCTATGCAATCTGGATTTAACTCTGTGGGTGTGAGATGTTCTGCAATGTCGGATGTGTCTAGTAATGGTGGGAAGTATGACCGAAGGCAATCCACATTGAACACTGGGTGCAAGCAAAGGAATGGAGGAATGCTAAGCTCAAATGCATTGTCTCCTGCAACCTTGGTAATGTTTTAAGGACCATATAGGAGTGGTCTGAGTTTCCGATAGGCTCCGGTAAGGCGTTCCTTTTGCAAATGCAACCAGACTTTTTCGCCCACCTGTTATAGACATATTTGGGCACTACAACACCAATCACATATGTTCTCATAAAGGAAAATGCAAGTAACTTTAGTTTGTTTGTTTCTAAGATATCTACCCGTCTTAGTGGGACTAGAAGCTCTGAATGGACACTAGATTTCCCAATAACAAAATGGCGACTCCGTTGGGGAGCGAATAGCTTGTTTGCTTGTTTATATTCATTTGCTTTATAAACTAAAAACGGAGCCTGAAGTTAAGCCAACTAGCCTTTGAACTGCATTTTCTATGCAAGTGAAAAGTAGATCAATGTTGCTTCAGTCCATCTTCGGGTTTTGTTTATAAACTGAACAATTGATTTGCAAACATCCTAATTGCCCTGGTGGTGGCTCAAGTAACCTCATTAGATCAGCCCCTACACTTTGTATTTATTGACTATCATTAGCTCAGCTTAAACCCCTGAACTAAGCTGCAAACTGTGACCAAAAACCAAGTTAAAGTCTTGTCCCTAGACCATTGCATTGTCTCCTTTTGATAGTTTGGATGAATCGCACCTCCGGTGTGCAGTAGGTGAGATGCATCCCTGTTTCCCTGTGTTATAGGTGCAATGATCAGATAAGACTGTTTTTGCCTCCAGATTTTGGTTTTTTTTCTTCATTGTGTTCAGCTTTATTCAGGAGTTTTGCTGTCTATGATCAGTATACCACTATTGAAAATCCCTTCCTTTGCATTATTCAGCCTCCATTGTACAAAGAATTGTGAATGTTTTTATGTATTTTTCGCCATTTACAGTTCTCCTTTACAAGCAGTAGCTTAATTGAACTGTCCTCTCTTGATTTGAAAGTGTTGCAAGTGTCGTTTTTAGTCAAAGAAAATAATCCTATTGTTCTTGATGGTCGATTACACTGTTACTCTTGTATTTGATTTGAATTAATAGTATTTCAAGTGTAGAAAGCAGTTTTCAATTCAAAATCACAAAATGTTATCCTTGTCTTCCTTTCGTCTTTTGAAGAGAAAATTGTTAGTACTATCGCTTTGAAAGAAAAGATAATTCAGATTTCTACTTAGCATTCTTTTTGTCATTCACACATTAAGAAACAGAAAACAAATACATGCATGTGCATTTGAATTTACACTGCTTGTTGATTTTGATTTAGGACAATGCATCTAGTGTGTTCTCTCTGCTCTATGTTGAAAGAATCTCGCTTCTCTTTCCTTAGTAGCTAGGATTTTCATTGCAAAAAGAAGAGTAAACGATTGTTTATCATCTTAGATTGCATATTTAGGAATTGTATATCTACATCACGTGGTGAACCTTAAAGGCAAACTTCTTAAGAAAGATCAATTGTAAAATAAATTCAATGAACATAAAAATGCTTTAGAACCTAATGCACAACATTTAGAAGTCTAGGCTAGAGACATACTCTGGCATCGTAAAGCCTGGTAACTATCGCTTTCATCGTAGGTTGGGTGATTCCTCCTCTTTGAGACGACAAGTGCCAGTATGGACTTGTGCTCCCACGTACCATCAAGTATATATTGGGAGACCAGAATAGGTTATATCCTTTATCCTTAGGAAGTCGTGTCTGCCGCCCTATAGATTGCAATGCACTGAACACAACATTCAGGAAGATTGACTGCCATACCATAAAAAGTATTCTGCAGTTTTGCGATTAGTTTGGTAATCCCTCTATCTAGATTTCTAGAGTAGTCACTTTCGTTCCTTTTCAGACTCCTTAAAAGAAAAGGTCCATCTGAGCACTTGTCACTTCAAGCTCATTAAAAATCGAAGGTGACTAGAGTGATCTTTAGCTTTTTCTCGACTCTTAAAAATTGAAAAATCAAGTTGTCTCAAAGCGTCATAAAATTTATTTTAATCAGAATAACGTCATTGTTCCCCTCGCTGGTCTTAGGTTGAGAAAATGGAGTCTACCAATCAAGGTTTTCCCCTTGGCAGAAATCCTAGTCCTTTCTCCTCCTGGGGAGATGTTGGTGCACCTCATATGGCCACATTGTCCCTTCCAGGACTGACAATTGGCCTGCCAGTATGGCTCTTCTCGACCTCTATTGTTCAAAGCACCGTGATTCCTGAGCAATCAAATTAGCAACTGGATGATAGAAAAGTTACCCCCCAACCTTCTACTTCTTTTATTTCTCCCTCTCCTTCTTCCTCTTCACTTGGTAAAGTTGGTAAAACTAAAAACCAAGTAACTAAGAAGAAGAAGAAAGAGAAGGAGAAGAAGAAGAAGAAGCCAACGGTGAAAGGGGGCAAACTTGCATCGTCTGGCGAAAATCCACACACTGCACTGTCCAAACCTAAATCTCCATGTGTCATTTGCAAAGGAGACCACTATCATCGAGATTATCCTTACATCCCACGGATCTTAAGGGACTGGTCTCCTCGCTTGCACAATCCGGTGTCCTCAACCTCTGACGATCATGTTGGAAGTACACTGTCAACTAGTGAAAATGAAGTCACTAGACAAAAATGAAGATCTAAAATTCCTTGTAAACTGTGTGAAGGCGATCATGCCATTCGCCATTGTCCCTTCCTAGACGAAGCTAAAAGAGTCTTGGATAACCATCCTGCTTCACTGTCCTGCTTAACCGCTGCTTCACCATCAATTGCCATCCCTAACTGGTCTTTTTGCGCAAGGAATCTGTCATCAATCTCCAGTTCGTCCACCTGATGAGCGCGAGTGATTCGATGATTGTGACTGAAGCCTAGGAGGCATGCGCCCTAGTCTAATTCAGTAGGAAAACCCCAGTTATAAGGTAGGTTTCCGCGTAGGAATATGACTAGTTTGACAAACCCATCCATTTAGGAAAATGGGATTAGAATGGAATAAGATTCCTCTGTCAAAAGTTAGGTCATTCTTGACAGAGCCAAAGAAGTGTTTTGTCTGCAAATTGAATGAGAAACTGGAAACTCTACTTCATTATACCTGGGGGCATGCAAAGAAATATAAACACTTTTCCTCTACAAGAGCTCGTAAATCTTTTTGATGTCGGGTGAAATTCTTTATCATGAGGATCCAAGGTTTTTCGAACTGGAAGGTGACCTGTAATAAGATACAATACAATACATTATTTTCATAATATTTTCATGATTTAGCTGAGGCGGGAATTCCAATGATCAGCTTTATAAATTCATTCTCATGTGCATAGGATAGACAACCGTCTGTGTGGCAGACTGGTGATTCTAGTAGAGCCATCATCCTTTGGCTTGGATGATTATCTGTGCAGCAATGATGTACATTTGATATCTTTATTTTCCTAAATATATTGCAGCTTGGATGAATGAAACTAGATCCAGGGTCTTCAAAACTCGTCCAATTTTTGCCCAAAGTACAAGTCGATCCATGCGAAAAAATGTTCTGGCGTCGAACATGGAAAGACATCGTCTGATTACCAACCAATGATGTAAGATGTTAACAGGCGCGAGATGAATCACCGATAATGATAATGAACCTCAAGGTACTGCAATACAATTCACGTGGTGTGAATACATGAGTCGATGTTGAACACCACGCAAAATCTTTCGGTCGAAGGCCATTAATGTAAACCTGTCGCCAGAAGTGAGAAAATTTCCATTGAGATATGCAAGCTTCAAAGTACTGAAAGGGTTGTTCCTAGGTCGACTTCTTGGATAATGAGCTGAGGTCGACAAGAAGTGACCCATCATAGGAGGGCATTAATGAATCCCACATATATGACATGGAATGGAGCAAATTATTTTGTGGAGGTGAAAACGATCTGATGATACAGGGTTCAGGGTGGCAATCATGAAAGAATGAAGCGTGAAGGTATTGCAGCGGATGAGACATACACTGGGTTGGTGAATTCTCTGAGCGACTTCTCTTGAACATATCGGCGACACTGAAATGGATTGGTAGCTTTAACCCCAAAAATGGATGGTACGGTAGACCAATGGTGATATGACCGGTGAACAGAATAACCCAAACCGACTCAATCATGGTGATGGAGTGAAAGTGTCATGTTCAAGAGCAACTTGCTACCAATAAAGTTTCTTCAAGTTTTCTTCCCAATTTCTCCCCAGTCATTGCTTACCAGTACCTCTTTATTTTTGTCAAGCTTGAGGAGGATAACATATGCTTGTTCTATAATTTTCCCTTCGGGCAAACCCATCGCTATGTTTTAATGAGCCTAGCGACAGTGAAACTCGCTCTTGTCTGCATGGACAAGTTTGTCACTATTGTTTTAATGAGTTTAACGACAAAGATAACTCAGTCCTTTTCAATTTTAGAGAGTCTGAAAAGAGACGGAAAGGAAACTCCAGTAATCCTTTTTCATCGTATAATCCCTTAAGTCCAAAAAATTATAAAATAATATGAAAGGGATGAATTTTCGATAGTTTTAACGAGTCGAACAAGACAAGTGCTCGATCTTTTTGTGTAATAATCCCTCAGGTCCAAAAATATTAAAATCTAGAGGAGGGATATCACTTCCCATCGTTTTAACGAGTTGGAGAGGCCAATTGCTCAGCAATATTTTCATATTTTGCGAGTCAGATGAAAAGAGCTTAAAGGAGACTCATTTTTTGAGGAATGAGTGAAATTTTTGGGTAGCAGCTAGTTCCAGGTAAGGTTTGGAACTTTCCAATCATGGAAGTGTAAAGAAGATGGCTAATAGAATCACTCATCGTAGTTGTTCCTCAAAAGGGGTAAACAATCAAATGGAGGCGTATGATCGGCTAAAAACAGAGTGGAGGTGATGGTAAGAACACGACCAAGGCTCAAAAGCTGATTACAATGTGATTCCAATGGTTATTCACCGAAGGTGGATTCATTTTTTCATGAGCTTAAACTCTGGTGGAACATATGCTCATCATTAGGTTTATTTTTTAACGAGCTTGAACTTTGCGTAAAACTGCTCATGCCAGGTTTATTTTTTAACAAGCTTGAACCCTGTGGTAACACTGCTCATGGCGGGTTTATTTTTTAACGAGCTTGAACCCTGTAGTAACACTGCTCGTGGCGGGTTTATTTTTTAACGAGCTTGAAACCTGTGGTAACACTACTTGTGGCGTGGTTCATTTTTCAGTGAGCTTGAACCATGTGACAACATATGCTTAGAGTCGGTTTCATGTTTACAGAAGCTTGAAATGAAAAACTATGCTTGTTATAAGTTCGCATGCCCCCCAAGCTTCATTGCATTCAACGAGGTGGTTGGAATGAAGGTTTACCTTCAAGATCTTTGAAAGACTCGACTTGGATTTTACGAGATCGTAATCAAAGACTCAATTTGGAAAGGGAGTTGTTTCATTTTTTGATGAGGTTGACACAGTAAAATAACTATCTCCTCATAATCCACCATATTTACAGTATTTGATAGAAAATAAAAAATTGAAGGATGATTAAGGTTGCTGGAATAATCTTTGTGGTAATTCGAAAGATAGGAATGATGGTGGTAATCTTCCCATGGTGCCTCTCCTATCATCATTGACTGATTGATGCCTTCATCTGTAGAATCTACATACGACCAAGGATTTGAAGAGGTGCCATATTCCTTAGACCTATCTATCCAAACACTCGATGAGCGTTGATTTGGGTTTTCCCCCCAGGCCAAGAAAATTGATTGCTACAATATTTCTATTGGGCTTGGGGTGATCCATGCTAACAAAATGTTCGAGAATCTGTTGAATCTTTTAGATATAGAATATGTCATATTGCAGGTTTCCACCATGGCCACTTCCGCCAAATTACTCGGAGGCAGTAGGGAAAAATTACCCATTAAAGTAGGGTCTTTTAGGAGGCCTACTTCGATATTTTGAAGCGATCAAGAGCTTCCATGGATCATTGGAATGCTGCCCGTAACTTGTGAACTGTTGGGGAGGAAGGTTTGTTGATCAACAATTGAAATTCCTCCTTGAAAAGGAAATGCAATCTTTCTAAAGTATGTTGACACAACAGCAGCCATAGCATAAATCCAAGGCCTTCCTTACAAAATACAAGATTCCAGCCTTTGGATCTCTAGGATGAGGGATGCATATATAGATGTTTGTAGGTGGGTGAGTTAGCTTTTGGGTTTTTTATTAGTGTCGTTTCTCTGATAGTTCTCAATTCCACTTGGATATTTCATGATCTCTTACTCATCCCCGGGCAAATTCAAAGAGGCAAGTTTCACAGGAGTAGTTTCTGGAAGATTCCATGATCATCCACCTTGCAAACTGTCTCTACCATCTGTCTACTCTCACCCAACGCACCCCATAAAAGGGCTTTTCAGTATGCATTGCACCCCCTGTGTGCATTAGGTGGGATGCATCGCACTTTGACCATGGAGCAGGTGAGATGGTCCAATTTTGACCATTTCAGAGCAGTTTTTCAGGGAGAACTTCTGGGAGATGATGTAATCAGATGACCTTACTACTTTAGGGTATGAAACAACACTTTTAGGGACTTAGAAGCCTTTGGTTTATGGACATATGTGATTGGGGTTGCAGTGCCCAAATATGTCTATAACAGTTGCCCCCTAAAGCACGAGGTCGTAAATCTTCAGATGTTGGGTGAAATGCTTTATCATGAGGATCTGAGGTTTTTCGAACTAGAAGGTGACCTGTAATAAGATACAATACAATACATTATCTTCATAATATTTTCATGATCTAGCTGAGGCGGGCATTCCCATGCTCAGCTTTATAAATTCATTCTCATGTACATAGGACAAACAACCGTCTGTGTGGCAGACTGGTGATTATGGTAGAACCATCATCCTTTGGCTTGGATGATTACCTGTGTAGCAATGATGTACATTTGATGTCTTTATTTTTCTGAATATATTGCAGCTCGGATGGATGAAACTAGATCTGAGGTCTTCAAAACTCATTCAATCTTCGCCCGGAGTACAAGTTGATCCATGTGAAATGATGTTCTGGCATCGAACATGGAAAGACATCGCCTGATTACCAACCAATGATGTAAGCTATTAACAGGCACGAGAGGAATCATCGATAATGATAATGAACCTCAAGGTACTGCAGTACAATTCACGTGGTGTGAATACATGATTCGATGTCGAACACCACGCAAAATCTTTCGGTCGAAGGCCATTAATGTAAACTTGTCGCCGGAAGTGAGAAACTTTCCATTGAGGTATGCAAACTTCAAAGTACTGAAAGGGTTGTTCCTAGGTTGACTTCTTGGATAATTAGCTGACGTCGACAAGAAGTGACTCGTCGTAGGAGCGCATTAATGAATCCAACATCTATGACATGGAACGGAGAAAATGATTTTGTGGAGGTGAAAATGATCTGATGATACAGGGTTCAGGGTGGTGGTCATGAAAGAATGAAGCGTGAAGGTATTGTAGCGGATGAGACACAAGCTAGGTTGGTGAATTCTCTGAGCGACTTCTCTTGAACATATTGACGAAACTGAAATGGATTGGTAGCATTAACCCAAAAAATGGATGGTACGGTGGACCAATGGTGATATGACCAGTGAGCGGAATAACCCAACCCGACTCAATCATGGTGATGGAGTGAAAGTGTCATGTTCAAGAGCGACTTGCTACCAATAAAATTTCTTCAAGTTTTCTTCCCAATTTTTCCCCAGTCATTGCTGACCAGTACCTCTTTATTTTTGTCAAGCTTGAGGAGGATAACATATGCTTGTTCTATATTTTTCCCTTGAAAACCCATCGCTATGTTTTAACGAGCCTAGCGACAGTGAGACTCGCTCTTGTCTGCATGGACAAGTTTTTCGCTATTGTTTTAACAAGTTTAATGAAAAAGATAACTCGGTCCTTTTCAATTTTAGAGAGTCTAAAAAGAGAAGGAAAGGAAACTTCATTAATCCTTTTTCATCATATAATCCCTTAAGTCCAAAAAAGTATAAAATAATACGAAAGGGATGAATTTTCGATAGTTTTAACGAGCTGAACAAGACAAGCACTCGATCTTTTTGTGTGATAATCCCTCAGGTCCAAAAAGTTTAAAATCTAGAGGAGGGATAACACTTACCATCGTTTTAACGAGCTGGAGAGGCCAATTGCTCGGCAATCTTTTCATATTTTACGAGTTAGATGAAAAGAGCTTAAAGGAGACTCGTTTTTTGAGGAACGAGTGACATTTTCAAGTAGCAGCTGGTTCCAGGTAAGGTTTGGAACTTTCCAATCATGACAGTGTAAAGAAGATGGCTAACAAAATCACTCGTTGTAGTTGTTCCTCAAAAGGGGTAAACAATCAAATGGAGGTGTATGATCGGCTAAAAATAAAGTGGAGGTGATGGTAAGAACACGACCAAGGCTCAAAAGCTGATTACAATGCGATCACAATGGTTATTTACCGAAGGTGGGTTCATTTTTTAATGAGCTTAAACTCTGGTGCAACATATGCTCATTGCTAGGTTTATTTTTTAACGAGCTTTAACTTTGCGTAAAACTGCTGGTGGCGTGTTTATTTTTTAACGAGCTTGAACCCTGCGGTAACACTGCTCGTGGAGGGTTTTTTTTTGCATGCCCCCAAGTATAACGAAGTAGAATTTCCAATTTATCATTCAATTTGAAGACAAAACACTTTTTTGGCTCTGTCAGGAATGACCTAACTTTTGACGGAGGAATCTTATTCCAGTATAATCCCATTTTCCTAAATGGATGGGTGTGTCAAACTAGTCATATTCCTACGTGGAAGCCTACCTTATAACTGGGGTTTTCCTGCCAAATTAGACCAGGGCACATGCCTCCTGGGTTTCATTCACAATCACCGAATCACTCGCGCTCATCAGGTGGATGGAATGGAGATTGATGAGACATTCCTTGCACAAAAAGAATAGTTAGGGATGGCACTTGACTATTAGCTATGTGTGAACTGGGGAATGAAGGCTGGTATACGAGCTGGACCACTCTGCCTTCATGTGGAAAAGACATCACATGAAAGAGTGAGGAAACAATAGCTCCCATGCTATAAAGGTAGTCACACCCAAGGAGTAGATTGTAATCTAAAGGTCCTTGGACTACCATTATGTTCAGATAAACGGTTTTCCTTCTCAAAGTTATAGGCAAACTTGGAAGGATCCCTAACGGTTGACTGGTTCTTTTGTCGAAGCCTATCAGATTTTGCATCTCAGGTAGAAGTGATGGCAAACCAAGCAGTTTCCAAGCAGTTGAGGAAGGGATACTCACAGATGCCCCAGTAGAGTTGCTATTTTATTATCAGGAAAACTAGTGTCCATTCAAAGCTGCTAGTCCCACTAAGACGGGTAGCTATATTAGAAACAAACAAACAAAAGTTACTTGCATTTTCCTTTATGAGAAATAGATGAGAGAGAAGCAGAGAGTACCAACCTCAGTCTTCCGCTTGGCTCCTTGCTTGTTTCCTCTCCCCTTTGACAAATCTTTGCCACTCCTTCCTCGCTTGTCCCGCTTCAAA
>APFE030123255.1:0-25817 GCA_000404065.3 Pinus taeda | reverse complement strand
CACATCTTCCGTATATGCCCAGTTTCCGTATATGCCTACATCTTCCGTATATGCGCACATCTTCCGTATATGCCCAATTTCCGTATATGCGCACATCTTCCATATATGCGCACATCTTCTGTATATGCCCAGTTTCCATATATGCCCACATCTTCTGTATATGCGCACATCTTCCGTATATGCCCAGTTTGGGCATATGCGCACATCTTCCATATATGCCCAATTTCCGTATATGTACACATCTTCCGTATATGCCCAGTTTCCATATATGCCCACATCTTCCGTATATGCCCAGTTTCCGTATATGCCCACATCTTCCGTATATGCGCACGTCTTCCGTATATGCCCAGTTTCCGTATATGCCCACATCTTCCGTATATGCGCACATCTTCCGTATATGCCCAGTTTCCGTATATGCCCACGTCTTCCGTATATGCGCACGTCTTCCGTATATGCCCAGTTTCCGTATATGCCCACATCTTCCGTATATGCGCACATCTTCCGTATATGCCCAGTTTTCGTATATGCCCACATCTTCCGTATACGCGCACATCTTCCGAGGTTGGCTTTGTGCACGTTCGTGCAGCTCGTTTGCCCGGGTCTCCCCTGTTTTAATTTATGGTTGTAATGTTTCATAGTACACTTTTGGTACATGAACAACATATTTGATGAAACCACTTGAATCTTAATACTTTGTTAGGACAAATAGTAACTAAATTGTGATCTTTCATAGATTTTAATTTATGGTTGTAATGTTTCATAGTACACTTTTGGTACATGAACAACATTTATGATGAAACCAACCTAGATTGTGATTATGTTTTTTCTTGGATGTTGGCTTATCAATACTTAATTATTTGTAATGTGATCTAGCAATGCTTGTAATGCATGTCTCTATAGTTCATTTATTATGAAGTTGAAATGCTTGATTTTGGTTATTATACTGAAAGACACTTCCATATCGAGTATGTCACCGTATCAATGTCGTTACCTTTAAAAAGATGTAGGAAACTAGTGTTTAATGGAAGTACCACTGAGAAACCCTTGGGTATACTGCAAGAATCAAATGTATAAGAAAACTCAGTCTATAATTTGCAAGAATCGAATGTATTGAATGTAAAAGGGAGCAAGGCCACCGAGAAAAATCACAGTCTATGAGTAATATTTTAAACTCATATAATCATTGAATATTCAATGGAATATACAAACTGTTGAATATTCAACCACTAGCAATCTTCTCACTCGTCTCATATTCAACGATAGAAATGAAATATGGAAGCATCAGTGCCTTAACACTCACATTGGACAAAACTCTACTTTGTTGCATATACAACGCTTAACCGTCAGATTCCAAGCATCAGAGCAACAACATCTTTGTCACACAATATAATTATTTTGTCACTTACCCAATGTATCAAGGTCAGTTTTTTCTATCAGAAAAAACAACCTATCTGTCACATATCTGATAGGTCACCGTTAGCGTCAAAGCATCAATGCGACAACACTTTTTTCGCAATATTTACTTATTCCTTCGATTACCTGACACTTAAACATCATTTTTTTTTCCGTCAGGCACAACAACATACATGTCAAATATCCAATGAGAGACTCATACACGACCAACTCGATATGCGACATTTTATTGGTTAGATAGATGACGGTTTGTAGCATCACATAACCGACTTATAAATGTTGGTATTTTAAGGACCATTTCAAGCTTATGTGTCAGATAATCGACACCTGTACAGTCACATATCCAATGGTAGCTAAACTGTCAACTATTTGACTGAATTCCAATGACAGTTTGATAAACACCACTGTGTTGGATAACCAATGCCAATAAGTCACATATCCAACTAATCGTCATTAGATTTTGGCCCCATTTGTACTAGTGCATCATGAGCCAGAAACCCCAAGTGAAAGTACCCTAGATATACAAAATGTTGAAAATGCATATCTAACAAGATAGAATGAAAGCATGACACACATGAGGATGAACATGAAATTTGTGCAAGCCCCAAAGGTGGAAATTTAGCACGTTGAATTGAGGCTGTGAATGAGAAGTGTGTAATTTGTGATCCTAAAGGTCCGAGTGGTATCAAAAATAAATCTTGAGGGCTCCTGCATGGTATGCCTGAAGTTCCAAACCAGGGCGTATAAAAGTGTGGTGGGGCCCACAATGCCACCTCATTTGAGCGTATAAAAGTGTGGCGGGGCCAGAATGCCACCTCATTTGATATTTGATGAGTTGGAAATCAATGAGTCGTCGAGTGTTCCTAATGTTGTTTGGAGGTCGCCAAATACCCCGATCAACTTCAGCTTGGAGCCTAGTGAGTCTTATGTCCTTACATTTTGTGATTTTTATTATTTAGTTTAGGGTGGTGTTATGGTATGGGTCTATACAACCTTTTTTATGTTTTGGGGCCCATACCCATGTGGGCAATTCAAGGGAAGTTGTGGTGACTGTGTGAGTGGGGAATAGGAAGTCATGATAATGACCACAACTATGAATTGTGTAGTTCCACGAATGGTCATGCAACTTGGGTGGTCATAGTTGCATGGATTTGTGTGATTATGGGTTGGTAAAACATGTTGTACATCATTCCTAGGTGGAAAATAGTTGTGGTAATCACCATGAATATTCATATCATAGTTGTGTGATGACCTACATAAAAAGGGTAGTCACAACGGCATTGATCACACAACTTGTGTTGAACATAATTGCAAGACACCCTGTGCAATTGTATGAGGTATAAATACATGGGCTAGTGCAATTGTTGGAGGTATAATCGCAATGATCCATCGAAAATGACTAAGGAAATTTTGTGTGGATTGCATTTTTAAAAGGAAACCTTAGGAAACTTTGGTTTTTCTAATTTTTTGTATTTTCCAACATTCACTAGTAGACTTACACTTGCCATTCTCTAATGTTGAGCATCCCAGCTAGTCAAATTGAGTCTAAAATTTTTCATAGATAACAATGAGGGAATGTAATCCATTGTCTATTCAAATAGAATAAAATGTTAAGTTTTGAAATGATTATGATAAAAACGAACTAAATGATTCTTTGTAGAGATGATTGGTGGGAATTCTAATCTTTTTAACCACAACAAGGTCTCATATTACATATTTAGTTCTACTAGGCTAATTCTTAGTTAAACCACTTAATAATCGTTGGAAAACAACTAAGAGAGTCATTCGATACTTGGAAGGCACTATAAATTTTGATATTGAATATACCAATCATTTGAATCTTAAGTTGATAGGTTATTCAAATTTTCATTGGATAGAAGATCTAAATGATGAGAATCTACAACTAGATATTTATTTATTATAAGAGCTAGAATTGTGTCTTGGAGTAACATGAAGCAATCAATTATCTCCTTGTCCCTAATTGAATCCAAGTATAAAGCATTTTGCAATGTTGCCTATGAAACAAATTATTCCTGAAGAAATGTGAGAAAGGAAATGAGTATCTACATCTATTGAATATGAGAATCAAAGTTCAATAAATATGTCAAACAATCCAATATATCATGCAAAATCAAACCACGTTGAAACTCAATATGACTTTGTAAAGGAAATTGTTCAATACAAAAATTCATTTTGATAATATGGTGAATATATTCACCAAGCATCTAAGAACAATTAAATATATAATATATATAAAAACTAGGAATTGTAGAAAACTCATTTCTTCATTAAATGAGAATATATAATATAATATAGATAGTTTTTTGTAAAGATATAAAAACAAAATTATATAATTAGTTTTTTTTTTCTTAATTGAATCAAATAAGATAAACATTACTAACTAACAGATTTTGCAAGTACTTATGGATACTACATAGCCCTTATGATTTTATAGGAAATCAAATCAAGGTAGACAATGGTAATTAGACAACTTACCTACTTTTTTATAACTCAAAGCTCATTTTTTAAAATTTAAAGAAATAAAGCAATAGCACCAATGATTTAAAAATTTACTTGCTTAAAAACCATTAACAAATTATTTTAAATTGTCATTTTTTTTAACACAAAATAATATTTTTTTATATTCCAATTTTAAAATTTTATCAATAAAATCCAAATTAATTATCTTAAATATTGTAAATAATTTTATTTATAATATAAGTTATTTAACTTAGAAAAAAATATTAACATTTATAACAAAGTTATTTCATATAACATGTTTAACTTGATAAAAAAAAAATTATATTATAAATTTATTATAAACCATGTTTCTAGTTAATTAATTTATGCGATGGAATAATCAAACACATTATGAAAAGAACCAACCTACAAAGTTTGGAATTCTAAAATGCAGTTTGGAATTCTAAAATGCATTTTAGGAAAGAAGATTATGCATGTAAAATGCATCATACTTTTAATATTTTCCATATTTTGAATGGTAATGCTTTTTAATCGTATCGTTATGAATATTTGTTTAGAGTTCATATGTAGATTCGCTGAAAGTTGTTTAGAATTGATAGGTAGTTCATTGAATATTTGTTTAGAGTTGATGAGCAGATTTGTTGAAAGTTGTGTAGAATTGATAGGTAGTTCATTGAAAGTTAAATGAAATCCATAAGACAGAAAATGCATAATTCAGAGGTAGGCCCCCTGAAAGGTGAATGGAAACTCAAGCCATGGGAAAACTTTTAAGTTTACTTAAACCATAATAGGATCTGGATCGACACGAGTAATAAATAATGGGATAGAAAGTGTACGCGAAAGTATTTATTTACCTTATTCATATTTTCTATGATGAGTTCTTCCAGGTAATGAAAATAATTAAGAGCTGTGAGAGAAATCGGAAGCATGCATGACCCAAAAAAACTTAATTTTTCTCAACGAGTGTATGGCCGAAGTGTACCAAAGTGCGAAGTCATTGTTGGTATAAAAATGCAGAGCTGCGCACGAATTAAGGTATATATCCAATGTATAGCTTCAATCCAGTACTCTGACATCGACCAACTTCGGGGAGTTCACTGTCACGGACTATGTAATGTAATTTCCTTCAAACCCTATATACCTGAGATTGAGGGCACACATTTTCAAATCCTCCAGACCTGTGCAATATTGGATTTTCAAATTTTCAAGAAGGGGTCATTTCGCTACAAGCTGCTCAAGGATATCATCATTAGTCGAGAACCCTATTAGAGAACAGGTTATAAGGTATCTGAAACCACAAAATTGAGGTGGTAGTTGTGTGAATTTCAGTGGCTGTGTTTATTCAAAACAGAAAAGCTTCAGAGATCTGATAAAATCGCAGTAAAACAGAAAAGTAGGAGGATGTTTTACTTTAAGACTGATTTGTTTCACGAAGCAGAATTGATCCATTTCCACAACATTTTGCCAGAATAGAACCTGAAAATCTTCAAACTTTCAAGCTCAGCAGAATGATATAACAAAATATTATCAGTTAGTTCTTCACTAAAACAGTCATCCGAAAATTTCAGATAGGGTAATAATGTCCAAAGCCACCGCCATCTACGCTAGAGCATAGAACAACATGAGAGGGGGAGGCTGCCTTTTCCGCTTCTGCACGCTGAGCTGATTCCATTCATTTCTGGTTCAAAATGAAAAGAATCCACCGAATCTTTTGGCTGTTTGTAGGAAAATCCCACCAATCTACTGGTAGACTGCTATTTTAATCTGCGTTGGCTTGGGTTTAGACTTCTACTTGCCCGGAAACATTGGCGGGGCAGTTTACAAGTTCAAATTTTGAATTTGGGCAGGGCGGGTTTGCGAGTTCAAAGTTCAAATTTCGAATTTGAATTTGAATATAAATAAATGGTATTAATGCGTAGAATACCAATTCCACTTGATACAACATTTCGTATACAGTATTTATCATCAATCGAGCTCGCGTCTTGTGTTTCGACATGACGATGTGAGATTCTGACAGTACCCTCCATAGCATTAACTTTGCTATGGAGGTGGAAATAGGAATTGCCCACACCCTAGGCGTCTCGAATAAAAAAATTCTATGAAGTGAATGCGATGGGGGTCCACCGACTTTTATCGGTTCTCTCTGCATTGGCTTTTCGTGGTCTTTAAAGTGTGACATTATGTTTTGGATATGCAGCAGCTTGCCGTCGCTTGGCGAAATCCCTTGGACTTTGCCCTCTCCACACACCCAATAACAATTACGCGGCACGCCCTAGGCGTCTCGAAGAAAAAAATTATATGAAATGAATGCGATGGGGGTCCACCGGCTTTTATCGGTCTCTCAGCATTGGCTTTTCGTGGTCTTTAAAGTGTGACATTATATTTTGGATATGGGGTTGTGCAGTGCGTCAGTCTTGACGGTCGATACTGTGTTGTTACATAAAGGTAGACGGGTGATAAAAGGATAACCCAGGGTAAAAATTAATGGATGGACGGAACTGAAAGTGTATTATGTTATGGATAATATTTGATATATTGAAATATATATATTTCTATTGAGAATAGTTTTATTTGATATATTGAAATATATATATTTTTATTGAGAAAAGTTTTAGGCAAAACTTGGGGAAAATTTTTCTAATAAACTTGATAAAGTTTATGGATTAGAAACCTAAATTTAACTATATATTTTATTTTAACATATTTTAAATAAGATAATTTTTAATCATAAAATATTGTGTGCAGGTATTTGAACTTAATTGATTATTAATAGAAGTTATGTCTGTTAAAGTGTATATTGTTAAATATTATATATATGTATATATATAATATATATAATATATTTTTATTATATATATATTTAATATATAAAAAAAAAAAACCAAGTTATGTAGTAGTTGTATTTTTGTTTACTTAAATATAATTTAATTAAATAAAAAAAATAATTTAAAACAGAATTATCACCAAATAAAATAACATAAAATGTTTTTATTGAATACTTAAGAATATGATTAATTAATATTATTTATATTAACGATGTTATTATATATATATTATATATATATTAATTACTATAAATTGGTTTTTTTTTAATGATAATAAATTATCTTAAATTGAAAGTATAATGGAAAAACTAGAATTCATGAAAATGGAAATAATAGAAAAATGAAAAAAAAATAAATAATAAACCTAAAAACAAAAATTAGTAAGAAACATAAATGGAAGTTACTAAAGAGCTCATAATAAGACCTCAAACAATCACTTTACAAATAAATAAATTCAAATAATAAAAAAAATAACAAAAATTGAATTCCTAATGTTAAACTAAGGATAAGCTTAAAAAAAATTGGTCAAAAACAAACTAATACAACTCAAGGCAAAACTAAATGCTTAATACCATGCCTGCAAGTTTAATAAGGTGATTTCTAATTATAAACTATTATATATTATTGTACTACACTAATAAAAATGTCACAATAATAAAATGGTGATATGCATAATATTATTTGAAATTGGGAAAAATGAAATGCAAAATGAAATATAGTTGTACATAATTTTTTTAGAAAGTAAGAAAATTACTCTTATTATATTATTTTTAAATATTATATTTAAAAATATTTTGGTGCCTTTTATTTTGATTAATAAGGTTAAAGAAAAAAACCTTCTCCACCAAAATTTCTACCTTTAATACTTAATCCACTACTACTATGATTTTTGTTTTCATTTTTTTACTACTTAAGTGGTTGAAGGTTGAATCCTTATTGATTGTTCATAGGTGATTTTTATTTCTTCATAATCTTCTTGCTTTTTACATTCTTCATTATGCCATAATCTTTTTGTTTTTAGCATTCTTCATTATGCCTTGTACTTTATTTTTTATTCTTTTCAAATTAGTTTTATTTTTTTTTTTTTTATGGAAATTTATTATTGTTTGTCCCTTTTTATTGTATGGTTTAAGTTTTGTTTTTTTTGAAAAAAAAAAAGAAAATGAGATATCCATAATGTTTTATAAAAGTATTTTAAAGAAATTCTTGGATCAACATGAGTTAGGTAGACCAACATGTCCAATAGAAGATGTGATTTACATGGAAGTTGTCACATGGCAACTAAAATGTAATTGTAACAACATGTCCAATAGAAGATGTGATTTTACATGGAAGTTGTCACATGCCAGCTGAAATGTAATTGTACGATAGTGACACAAGGGAGAAGGGCTTCACATGTCATTTATGTGTTAATGGTAATGTTGCTAACATGACATAAGTCAATGAAATTTTTGAAGGGGATAACTTTGTGTCTAAAGCTCAGGATTGAATGAAATATATATCCTTAGAAAGCTCTTGACAAGTAGAAGACGATGCTAATCTCAAAAAGAAAAATGAAGATGTTGAATGAAGAAAAAATATGATAGTCATGTCTCCTTACAATAGACTAAAGGGTTTGGATTTAAACAAAACAGTGAGATCATAGCAAAGAAATTATGTATCAAGCTTTGTATTTATCACTCTTTATCTTAAATTTGGTTTTATATGTATAGATATATAATTTTTAATAATTGAGGTGTGTTACACATATCCATTTATTTAATTTATGTAGAATGACATGTGGAAGCCCTATGTTTGCATGTCACCATCACATTATGCAATGTTATCTAACATGTTGCTAAAATGTGACGACCTTTTGCTCATGTGTTACTACCTCACTACACCATCTCAGTAGGATAGGCAGATCGTCTACCTGGGACATCCAAACTTGGAAAATTATGGAAAATACCATTTTCCAAAACAATATATTTCCAAATTAATGGATTCTAGATTAAATTTTTGTCAAAAGATGGGAACATCCCAAGAGAATTATAATTAACTGATTCCAATCAATTGTTGTAAGGGGGTGATAAAATAAAATTCAAAGAAAAAAATTAATGGATAGAACTTATGAATAAAACTATATAATGTTAATCTATTATGTATTTTATAAGTAATTTGAAGAGTTTCATGTTGGTAAATTCTGTAAAAAAATTCTTATCCTATGTACTTCCACGAGGTTTGCTAGGGGATGTTACATATGCACATGAGCCAGTATCTCCACAATTGAAAATTCTTCAAAGGAAGGAAACAACAATGAAATGGGCCTAGAATTGAAAGACAATTTCATTTATGCTGAAAGAATTCACAATTGTGAGAAGTGCGACATCATAACTTCATCTACGTATTTACCATATCAATGAATAAGTGCATCTAAATTGTTTTTAAGGAAATGATGATCAGGTTTGCGATCATTTTAAATGTGTTTACAATGACCAGTGAGTGGGTTGAATTAAAGTGAACTAGTAAAGCATGTTCTCTTATGTGAGTTTTATAATGTTTGTTTTTCCTTTCCTATCTTAGTTATTATTAATTTGGCAAGGCCATTTATGAGATTATAGACAAAAGGACTATATTCTATTATACTCTATATATTTCATATATTGCTCCTATGTGGTAGCAACAATAGACTAAAAAATAGGGATATGTTTAATAATGTGTTCAAAGACATTGATATTAGTAAATAGGATAAATAAATGATGATATGTATTTAAAATCGGATGAATGCCATGTTGTAATATTGACTTAAGTACATTTAATATCTATAGTATTTTCTTAGATAGTTGGCTAGTGCATCAGTTGGCCATGTATTGAAATGAATGGAAGTACACAAATAGAATGCCAAGTAGTTCAATCATTGCAAAGACAAAATTGATTTACTAGTATGAAGCAAACGTGTCTTAAAGCCATCAAGTGTAGGTATATCTTGGAATGGATAGTTGTAATGGAGCTCAGACTAGAATATTTTGATGAAGACTCAACTAGACAAAAGATAAGACAAACACTCGTTAAGGGAAGGTGTTGGAGATATTAACACTTGTTGTGCTTATTTTATGATATTAATCATTGTATAATAATTTTTAATTAGTTAAACTTAGTTCCTAGTTTTAATGTATGATGGAGAAATTATCTAAAATAACTAGATTGGCTAGTAAAATCAATCTAAAAAAATAATTTGATGTGCAATTATTATTTTACAATTATTGCAATTGTGATTCTTTCTTATTAAAAAATAATTTATATAAATAAAATTGATTAGAAAATATAAAAAAAACTAATTATAATTGATAATCCAAATAGATTTATATTTTTCTAATGTATTAATTATTATAATTTTTCTAATGTATTAATTATTATAATTGATAATCGAAATAAAAATGCTCTTCTAGATATCTTCAATGTCATTGATGCTCTTAGTGCCATCATTTTGAATGAACATCAGTCTTTCAAGGAATTTTGAGAGCGTTTTTACGTCAAATTTTATATTGATCTTGTACATATCTCTCTCACACACACATTGTTACTAAGGCATTATCATTGTTGTTGACAATTTATCTCAGTAAATTACGACCTTACCATCAAGGTGAATATATTTGATGCTAAAGAGCTACAAGATACTCGACAAAAATCTGAAAATTTTCATTGTAAAAAGGTTTTTCGATGTAAATATTTGAAGTAAGCTGCGGAAGGGATGAACCACTATACAAAACCCTCGAGCCATAATAGTGTTGTGAACATAATTGTTGATGTCAACACTTGATATTATATCAAAACCATTTCTCATGGTCTCTGTTGTAAGGTTCCATATAGTTATACTTTAAAGCATATGTTAGGCCTATGTTGTTTATTAGTTGCAACTACTGATCCAATCTAAGCTTTAAATGTTGAGTAAACTTCTATCTCATATGCATTGACCTTTAGACATAGACTAATGCAAGCTTTTTAAAGTGAGACAAGGTTATGGTAAACAATAAGTTGATACGATCTATAAGCGAGCTATAGGAAGAAGCCAAAATACGCCACTTTCACATAGTTCACATGAGCAATCAATTTTTTATTATGTTACAATGAATTAAATCCACCACGGGCCATATAAATGAGCCATCAAAATTCGTGCCATGGTGACTCATTATAATTTTAGGGAAATGTGAGAGTCACAAAGATATATGATAAATTCCTTACACTTATAGTGTATGTGAGCATCATAAAATATGCAATGACTATTTGAATCATACGAGCCCCACTAACCTCATATGATCCATAATTTGCGAGAGAATATAATTTTTAAAAAGCTAAGATTGGGTTTGTGCCATAAAGATAGATATCTCATTCTGTTAAGTCTTTGTCAATCACAAAAAAGGTTATATATATTCAATTTTATTCATCCATTAATACAAGCCATTATCACAGTGAAGAATAATAAAAATTGTGCGAGTCATGAAACATTTGAATCTTTGAAAAAACCATACAATGCTATAAAGAATCATCAAATTCAGTGGAAATCAAACCTTTTGATTAGGGTTTCCACATAACGATGAACGCCCAGAAATATTATAAAGAAACATATTTTCCTGAAATCTAATCAAGATGCAATCTTGAGGCTTCTAATCACAAGATGCCTTAGCTCTAAAACCATGTTGAAAATTAGGAGGTTTTAAACTTATTATCATATTTTCATTACATGGTAATTAATCATGAATATGATAGCATTATTATTATTTCTTTCTTCATTAAGCAATTACCATAAAAACACGAACATCACAAAATACAATAGAACACAAGATATATGCTCCGAGCTAGGAAAAACACCTCCAAGGTGAAAACCCGTAAAATCTCTTCTTATAGAATCATATCAAATGAGATATCGAAGACCCATAAACACAAAATTCCCGCCTCTAGATTCTGAGCCAAAATGTCCTTCCTTTCAGTAGATTCATCAACAAAAGACCAACTACCAGAGATATATTAAGATAGAACATCCACAAACCCTAGCTCCCAGAAGAAACCCTTTCTTTCAGATTTCAACCTTCCTCATCTTCTATATCTTCTTTGTGACATTTCAGACCAGAAACCTATATGTATGTGTGTCCAAATGAGCTCCATATACCCTCTATTTATATAGATTGTAGGGGGTGCGAATAAACACGTCCATTGGGATGAAGCCGACTTGACATGTAGGTTGACTTGGCATCTAGAGGGGTTTCTATCCAATTTTTTTTATATTAAAATTTTCTTTTTCCTTCTCTTCTTCAATAGGTCCAAAATAAGACTTTGACTCTTTGACTCAAAAACCAAGAAGGATGAAGAACATGCTTATCTAGAGAAATAAAAATATTTTTATTTTTATTTTCATTTTTCTTTTTACATAATGGTACATATTATGAAGACCAAAACTAGTTACATTCTCCAACACGACTACCTTTCAAGGATTCCAATTTTTGTCAATCTCATGGATGAAAGGATGGCAAACAATCAGTTATTAATCCAAAGATTGAATGTAGTCACATATTCCTCACCATGCACAAACGAGGCCTAATTACACCAAGAGATAAGTAATTATGTATTTTTGGTTAAAAAGAATAGATAATCCTCATGGTATCATTTGAAAAAGAACACGTTGTTTAGTGCTAAATTCCTAGAAGAGGAATATGTGTCTATTTTTTTTATTATAGATTTCTTAAAAGAGTATCTATTATGATTGCATATTTTTAAAAAAAGATTATGCATTTGCATGCATGAAAAGAATGGTTATTAAGTTAGTTTTCTTTTGGAAAAAGGATATATGTATTTATATGTACGAAAGTAATAGTTTATTGTGACAGTTTCTTGAAAATGAAATATGTTTTTGCATGCATGGAAAGAATCTTGAGACAGATTTCTTGAAATTGAACATGTATTTGCACACATGGAAATGAAATAGCCATTGGGTTAGATTTATTTAAAATAATAGGTGTTGAGGTGCACAAAGGAATTGTTAACTAGTTAGTTTTTTTTGAAGAAAATGTGTGTTTATATACATAAAAAGATTAGCTATTGTATTAGTGTCCTTGAAAATAGCGAGTGCGTATATGCACAAAAGAATCCTAATGTATTACATTTATTGAGAAATAATGTGTGCTCATATACAAAGGAATAATAACTATGGTGCTAGCTTCCTTTGGAAAAGAATATGCATTTACAAGAATCAAGATATTAATGGTTAGGCTAATTTCTTTTCGAAAAGAATGTGGTCATATGTAGAGAAAATAAGATTGGTTATGATGTATGACTTTTGCAAAGTTTTTCCCTTTTCTTATGTGAAAAAATAGTGATAAACATGACATTTCTTTTAAATTTAGTGAATATTCTAATATCAATGTACTCTAGTGGGCAGAGATAAAATGTATTTTCTGCTTTTCTTATAATGCATGTGAAGAGTGGATGAATGAGCATTCTTTGGTGATATGTATGCAATTTACCTTATGCATTTTGAATGATTATGCATGGTTCATAACCATCCACATGCATGGATAAAGAAACATGTTTTGGTAGTTATGTACTTTTAAATAATGCATGTGCAATGTTAATAAGAGGCATGTCTCAATACTTATATGCATTTTAATTATGCATATGAAAATATGTTTGAAGCATAACTAGGAAAATATTTATTATTTGAATGTGAGAGTTTGCTAATAGTAATAATTGTAGGAAAATATTGTAACTCATGTGAAGGACAAATTATATTTAACATTATGGAAAGAAAAGAATAGTTGTCTTTAGATTGGAGGAATGTCAACTACAAGATAATCCACTTATGGGAGCAACCACGCCACAAGGTCATAATGTTCAAGGATTTGTGGGTAAATGATATCATGATTAATGTAATACCTTCTAGCTAGTTATGTTGTATTTAAATTGATATTTATTTGTAAGATTTTATGAGAATGGTCAAGGAATGGACTCCATTACAACCATTGAGTGAGGGGTGAATACTCTCATGAGACGTTTAATAAAATTAAATATTTATTGGCTCTTTCCCTATGAGGTTTCAAGGTATATCTATGTTCATGATGTGCTTTCCTATTCTGTGATTTAAATGATGTTGCTTCCTTGCATGACATGACATTTACATTATTAAGTATGTGATTAACTAACCTAATTAAATATCCTAGTGAGATTTATTAAGTTTGTTCTCCTTTCTTATCCTAGTTATTATTAATTTGGCAAGGTTGTTTATGAGATTATAGACAAAAGGACTATAGTTTCTCCTACTAAATATATTCCATATATCTCTCCTATGCAGTACCAACAATAGACTAAAAAATAGGGATAGATTTAACAATATGTTCAGAGACATTGATATTAGTAAATAGGATAAATAAATGATGATGTGTATGTAAAATTGGATGAAGGCCATGTTGTAATATTGACTTAAATAAATTTAATATCTATATTATTTTCTTAGATGTTGAAGTACATCAATAGAATGGTTGGTACTTCACTAGTATGAAGCAAATGTGTCTTCAATGGATCAAGTGGAGGTATAGCTCGGAATGGATGGTTGTAATGGAACTCAATCTAGAAGATTTTGATGAAGAGTCAAGCTCAGAATGGGTGGTTTTAATGGAGCTCAATGTAGAAGATTTTGATGAAGACTCAACTAGACAAAAGATAAGACAAACACTTGTTTTGGAGATATTTACTCTTATTTGTGTTGCACTTATTCTATGATATTAATCATTGTATAATAGTTTTCAATTAGTTAAACTTAGTTCCTAGTTTTAATGTATAATTGAGATGTTATCTAAAATACCTAGCGAGTAAAGTCAATCTAGAAAAATGATTTGATGTACAATTACTTTAATTATACAATTATGTGCAAAATTGTGATTTTTTTCTTATTTGAATTAATTTATATTAAATAGAATTTATTAGAAAATATACAAAAACTAATTATAATTGATATGTTGAACAACACACAGAGAATGATTCAATGCATGATTCAATTAATGATAAATCCAAATATATTTATCCTTTTCTAATTTATTTATTATAATAACTAGCTTCAAATAGTTAGATTTTTAAATAAATTTAACACTTAAAATAAACCATATAGCACAACCCATAGATGATGGGCCTTGCTAAGACATGCTAAAAAAATCTAGCTTAGAGTTGTTGTGGGGCAAGTCGGATGTGATCCTTAGGTGATTTTGACAAATTAAATACCCCTGATTGTTGGGTGACTTTGACGGTAATGAACCTCATTGCTAATTTTGAAACTCAAACAATACCTATATGATTTATCAACAAGCTTCTTAAAAAAAAGATTAGATACCTTGATTCAGGATTTCTCAAACTACAAATCAACCCTCGAAGATAATAAACAATTTGAGAAACAAAAAACACTAAATTTTAAATCATGATATAGATTTTTTGCGAGTATAATAATTATTATATAAATTATGTGATATGGAGAAAATTGTGTGCCATTTGACTCATGGCAAGTATATTAGTTATTAAATGGTGTATTTATAAAATATTTATTACAAATATACTGTACAATCTAACAACCACACTGTAGTGTCATAAGGAAACGGCTATTTCCAACTCTATAGATCCATTAATACACCCCTATGGATCTCACGGCATGGACACTCTGACGTCTATTTGATTTTCAGGCAAACACTTTCTGTTAATAGTGATGGGGATATGCATGATGTGATCATCCATCTCGTTGTTTGTATTGATGCCCATTGAAACGAGTAGCATGTGTAACATGGCATGTCGTGTATCATATGCGGCAAGAGCTAACCAGCCTGCCATAAGGCATTAAATGCCTGGTTAGCTGCATGCTCGATAACTCGATATAACACACGCGTGCGGTGACTAGATAAATAAAAAATAATAGCAGTGTGTTATTGGGTTATCGAGCATGCAGCTAACCAGGCATTTAATGCCCTATGACAAGCTGGTTAGCTCTGGCCATCATATGCTATCCATTCCCCAGGGCATGATTCACTCTTCAGAGTTTCATCAACCGACATGTGTTCAATGTCATAAATGTCGTCTCCGTGCTCAGGAGTTCAAACAGATCAGTTTGCGCGCACAAATTTTGGAAATGAAAATTGAAACTCAGGAGTCCGGTGCTTATAATTTTAAAATGAAAATGAAAATCGTGGAGTGCCTCGTAATAGCTATTTCGGTTGGAGAAACAACAAAGAAGGGGTCATCTGCTTGGTTCAGGGGATTCAGTGAAATTTGGATGGAGAGTTGTATCATCTGTGTAAACTATAGAGATCTTGATGAATGATGTCTGCCCATGGTCTTCCATTCTCACAGAGTCCACCAACATGGAGATTGTTATTCTCTTTGCAATCCAAAATCGATGTCCTGTGAATAAAATAACATAATTCTGCGGGACTTGATCTAGGAATGCTACCCTGAATTTCTACTCCATCGTAACACGAATTACCTCATTTACCATGGCTTCCAACAGAACCTACATGATGCTCATCATGCCCGCTATTATTCCATTGTTCATCATTTTTCTTGCGAGTTCTCGGCTAGTTAAATTTATTTCCAGTTTGAGTTTTAGCAAGGCGGTGTGATCCCAGGAATTGGCAATACTTTTGAACTTGGAGTGCTCCCTTATAGGCCACTGTATACCCAATTTCTCCAGCAATTCCACAACATGCTCTACCCATGCATCATCGAAGAAGATGGAAAAACTCTGCCTTTTCTGTAATTTCTGGTTCAAAAATAAATTTTCACCTTCTTCATCGGCCAGAATCTACACCTTTTTGTAAATCTATTTATACACACAATTCATTCCTAAGACTCTTAACAGACGGACTTTGCGAAACCATCAACCAAAGTAATGAAACCATCAGTGAAATGATTGGGTATCTTTTTGGTATTGAAGGGCATATTGAGAATCAGAGTTTTGCGGGATCAACCCTTGCCAAGCACGCCAATATTCTTAGCCTCCGCATATTCCATAACCAAATATTCAAGAAATGAAAAGGCTTCCTATTGTCCCACTATAAAAGGTTCATCGTTAAGCTTCATCTCTACACAGTCGGTTAGAGCAGGACTACCATGATGATTGCATAACGAAGGTTGTGCTTCTAATGTTTCCTTAATTTGATGAAGTTCCTATGGGAGGTTTGGAATTTGTTCCTCTAATAGCTCTGGAAGTTGGGCAAACTAAACCAAAGGAGACAATTTGAGATGCTCTTTGATGTGTAAAATCAAATCATAGATCTTCATGCTGGTTTGATAAAGTTACACATGATTGGTATTGTGAAACGTCATCAAATCATAGATCTTCATGTTGGTTTTATAACATTACACATGGTTGGTATTGTGCTACGTCGTGCCACCTATGATGCTTCTTGGAGAAGGGCATCCAAATATTTAAGCCATATACTCACAGCGGAACCCTTATCATTCTTGTTCTTCTTTATTGCCTCACGATCTCTCTAGATTTTCTTAACAATAGGCTTTATTTTCATTACGACATCTTTTAGAGACACCAATTCTTTCCTGCAGCGAACTGTAATGTCTATGTGATCCATGATCTGTTGGATTACTTTGTCGATACCCACACCAATAAAGCTAAGAAGCTTTTTAATTTGAAGTTAGCATCTAGCAGTGGGCACATCTAGTTTTGTTTTTTCTTCTTTTTAAAATCGTTTTGATCCTAAGCGTAAGAGATATTGATTTTGAAAAGTTATTCAATTTATAAATTAGGAGTGATATTTATGATGAGATTTATATATATATTAAATTTGAGTACGAATTAGTTGTAGATAAAGATGTCCTCATTGCCCAGAGCAAGCAATCGCAAACAATGTTTAGAGCCAATTCCCATTGCCTTTGTGGAGGCTTTGGAAAATAACGTCTAACACACAAATCACAAAGCAGATCAAGTTAGTAATTATTTATATTATTTTGGTCTTTCAAGGAATAACAGTGCAAATTTTCTATGTATTTTCTGATTCTTTTGTTTCGCGTTTGGAATAAGAACCAACAAATTTAATTTCTAAAAAGCTTTCAATTTTAATTTTGAATTCACCTTTAATTTAATTTAATTTCATTTCATTTTAAAATTTAAAGCTTTCAGATTCTTTCAAGTTTGGAATGAATAATGGATAGAGAATTGAATTTCTGAAAGCTTTCAATCTTAATTGACCAGGGAGATTGTTTCACGTTTGGAATGAATAATGGATAGAGAATTGAATTTATGAAAGCTTTCAATCTTAATTGACCAGGGAGAATGTTAGGAAGATTTCTAATTTGTGTCTGGGTATGACTGATAACCCAGCAGTTGAAATTAAAGGGGAGTGTTGAAATAATAATTTCACCTGTGCAATTAATTCCGCAAAACCACTTGTTTTATCGCACCGCCTTTAACCGGGCAGCGGTATTCTCCGGAAGGGCAGCGATACAGTACGCAAGCTGACGCATGTCCACAAGCTTTTTTGAAAACCACTTTTTTCCCGGAACATAAATCTCGTTTGGTTTTTCTGTGTGTCAGTCGTTCGATTGATATGAAGGTTGTTCACCATCGATTGAAGCCAAAATCTGCGTACAGGCCTGCACATGGAGTTGACGTGAAGTTTTGGGTTTGACCGCCGATTTGCCAGTAAAATAATTAAAGCAATTTATTTCGATTCGTATAATGTAGGTAAAAATTTTAATTTTAATGTTTTATATTTTTCATGGGAGTATGGGTGTAGTTTTTGTTTTTACGGCAGAAGTAAAAAAATATATGTCATGTTCTGTGTGTTCTATTGTATATGCAATGAACTTGAAATGCAAAGTGAAGCTCGCCGCAGTGAAGGAGAATTCTTTTGGCAGGTTGATTGAAATGAAACACGTGCAACAGCATGTATGTTTGGTTGTTCGTTGAGTGAAATGTAATTTTTTTTATGCAATGCAAGGGAAGCACGCGTGTGAGTAAAGTTACACAGCAGTGTAAAAAAATTGGTATGCAGAGAAAGTTTTTTTTGTTTGCTAATTAATATGAAATGTAATACTCTGCCGCAAATGTAAAAGAGATTTTTACAGTAGTAAATGTAAGTTTTATTTTTACACACAGTAGTGTAAAAATTTGGAGCTGAAACAGAGTAAATTTTCAGGAGAAGATAAAGTAAATGTTTTTTGTGTATGGAACTGGAAGTTCTTGGTGAATCCCTCTGTTAAGAGGAAGACCCTTATGTAACAGGTTGTTTTATTAATGAATACATAGTGTTTCCATGTGTGTTGAAAACTTTGTCTGCTCAAGAAAAAATATAGCTTCCCTGTGTTAAGATCCTGAGGAACAGAGCATTGTTCTCTGTTCAGTACTTGTTTGGAATCATGAGAAATTCCCAAAAAGAAAATATCGGCCAAGATAATTTGCTGTTAGCCTGTAATATAGCTGAAACAAAGAGTGATGATATATGGTTTCTAGACTCCGGTTGCAGTAACCATATGATAGGGAACATAGCCCTGTTTTCAAAGTTAGATCAGAATGTGAAGTCACAAGTCACACTTGGGACTGATAGTAAAGTTTTTGTTATGGGAAAAGGAGAGGTAAATATCTTAACAAAGAAAGGTGAAAAGAAAAACATGTCAGATGTTTATTATGTTCCTGGAATGAAATGTAACCTCTTAAGCATTGGGCAGCTTGTTCAAAAGGGGTACAATGTTTTCTTTGAGAATGATGTATGCACCATCATGGATAGAAAACCCAACAAACGATGTATTGCTGAAGTGAAGATGACAAGGAACAGGATGTTCCCTCTCAGGATAAAAGCAGATTTAAAAGATGGAGTAGCAATAGCAGCAGTTACACAAGAGGCTTTCTAAAGCGAACCAAAGGATGAAAATTGGTTGTGGCACTTGATATTTGGACATCTCAACTTTGGAGGTCTTAACTTGTTGCATAGAAAAGGAATGGTAAGAGGATTACCATTGATAGAGAAATCAGACAGCCTTTGTGAAGGTTGTATCTTGGGGAAACAACTCAGAGAAAGTTTTCCATCAGGGAAAAGCATAAGGGCAAAAGCACCCTTAGAGATCGTTCACTCAGATGTATGTGGACCGATGCAAGCTCCATCACTTGTAGGCAGCCAATATATACTAACATTCATTGATGATTTTACTAGCAAAACTTGGGTTTATTTCAAGAAGAACAAAAGTGAAGTGTTTGAAAAATTTCACAATTTCAAAGCACTTGTAGAAAACCAAAGTGGGCTGCATATCAAAGTTCTAGGAACTAATAGAGGAAGTGAGTATATCTCCAAAGAATTTCTACGTTTTTGTAGAGAAAATGGAATTCACAAACATTTTACCACTAGGTACACCCCGCAGTAAAATGGTGTTGCTGAAATGAAGAATAGGTTAATCATGGATATGGTGAGGAGTATGTTAAAGGCAAAGCATTTGCCAAATGAATATTGGGCTGAAGCTGTACACTATGAAGCGTACATTTTGAATAGATTCCCTACAAAAGCAGTCATGAACATAGTGCCGGAAGAAGCATGGAGTGGGAGAAAGCAAGGAGTCACCCACATGAAAGTTTTTGGATGTGTGGCTTATGCACACATTCCAGATCAGCTAAGGAAGAAGTTGGACAACAAAGGGGAGAAATGTATTTTCATTGGATACAATGAGGAATCCAAAGCTTACAGGTTGTATAACCCATCCACCAAGAAGTGCTTTGTGAGTATAGATGTTCAGTTCATTGAGGAGGAAGCTTAGGATGGAAGCATAGAGAAAACAATGAATGTTAAAATCTCTTTGTCACATGATGAAGATGATGAGGAGATGGCCGAAATACATCCCCAAACAGCAACACCAACACAAGGGCAACAAGGGACACCCTTGAGGAGAAATGAAAGTGCTTCTCCAAGCACACCACAAGGAGGAAATTCAAGTGCTTCTTCAAGCACTTGTACACCAAATGAAAGAGGTAAGAAATTCAGAAATTTAAGTGACATTTATGATGAAGGTATGAATTCTTTTTTTGCTTTATATTGTCATGTTGATGACTCTATTCATTTCGAAGAAGCAATTAAGGATAGGAAATGGATAGAAGCTATGGATGAGGAGATCAATGCCATAGAAAGAAACAAGACATGGGATTTGGTTGAATTACCAAAAGGAAAAGAAGTCATTGCAGTTAAATGGGTTTATAAGACCAAGAGTAATGATGAAGGCAAAATAGAAAGACACAAGGCAAGACTTGTTGTCAAAGGATATAAGCAACAGTATGGGAGAGACTATGAGGAAACTTTCGTACCGGTTGCAAGAATGGAAACCGTGAGAGCAGTGTTGTCCATAGCATCACAAAACAAGTGGAAAGTTTACCAAATGGACGTGAAATCAGCATTCCTAAATGGAGTGTTAATGGAAGAGGTTTATATTGAACAACCTCCAGGCTATGAAAAGAAAGGCCAAGAGCACAAAGTGTGCAGATTGAAGAAAACTCTTTATGGGCTGAAGCAAGCACCAAGAGCGTTGTACAGTAGGATAGATTCCTATCTACTAGAAAATGGATTTGAAAAGTGTGAGGGAGAACCCACCCTCTACATCAAATAAAAGGATGGTAAAATTCTAATTGTTGTGTTATATGTTGATGATGTTATTTTCACAGGTAATGATGATTATCTTATTGAGAATTTCAAAACAGTCATGAAAGAGGAATTTGAAATGACTGACATGGGTTCGCTGAGATACTTCTTAGGAATAGAAGTAGAACAAAATGGAAATCGGATTTTTATCTCACAAGCGAAATATGTTGATGAAGTATTGGAAAGATTTAATATGCAGGAGAGCAAAGCAGTAATCACTCCCACAGTGATGGGATTAAAACTCAGTAAAGAGGACAACAACAAGGATTTTGATCCTAGTTTGTACAAGAGCATAGTTGGCAGCCTCATGTATTTAACTGCAACTAGGCTGGATATAATGCATGTTGTTAGTTTGATTTCCAAATTCATGGAGAGGCCAAAAGAAGCACATTGGCAGGCAACAGAAACGATTCTAAGGTATGTTAAAGGTACTAAAAGGTTTGGCATTTTATATACTACTTCAGAATGTTCAGATTTAATTGGATACACTGATAGTGATTGGGCTGGAAGTGTAGATAATCGGAAAAGCACATCCGGTTATGTTTTCACATGGGTTCAGGAGCTATTTCATGGGCTTCTAAAAAACAGCCTATTGTAGCGTTGCCTACGGCAGAGGCAGAATATGTGGCAGCTACAGCAACAACATGTCAAGCATTTTGGATGAGAAGGATGTTAAGAAGTTTATGCCAAGAACAAACAAAAGGAACTGTGATTTTTTGTGACAATAGCTTAGCTATTGCATTATCCAAGAATTCTGTGTTTCATAAGAGAACGAAACACATTGACACAAGGTTTCATTGCATCATGGAATTGGTGAACAATGGAGAAATTGTCTTAAAACATTGCAGGACTCAGGAGCAGGTTACAGACATTCTGACCAAGCCATTCGGGCAGAAAAGCTTTGAATTTTTTAGGAAATGTCTGGGTATGACTGATAACCCAGCAGTTGAAATTAAAGGGGAGTGTTGAAATAATAATTTCACCTGCGCAATTAATTCCGCAAAACCACCTGTTTTATCGCACTGCCTTTCACCGAGCAGTGGTATTATCTAGAAGGGCAATGATACAGTACGCCAGCTGACACGTGTCCACAAGCTTTTTTGAAAACCACTTTTTTCTCGGAACATAAATCTCATTTGGTTTGTCTGTGTGTCAGTCGTTCGATTGAGATGAAGGTTGTCCAGTGTCGATTGAAGCCAAAAGCTGCGTACAGGCCTGCACATGGAGTTGACATGAAGTTTTGGGATTGACTGTCGGTTTGCCAGTAAAATAATTAAAGCAATTTATTTCGGTTCGTATAATGTAGGTAAAAATTTTAATTTTAATGTTTTATATTTTTCATGGGAGTATGGGTGTAGTTTTTGTTTTTACGGCAGAAGTAAAAAAACATATGTCATGTTCTGTGTGTTTTATTGTATATGCAATGAACTTGCAATGCAAAGTGAAGCTCGCCGCAGCGAAGGAGAATTCTTTTGGCAGGTTGATTGAAATGAAACACATGCAACAACATGTATGTTTGGTTGTTCATTGAGTGAAATGTAATTTTTTTTTTATGCAATGCAAGGGAAGCACGCGCGTGAGTGAAGTTACATAGCAGTGTAAGAAAATTGGTATGCAGAGAAAGTTTTTTTTGTTTGTTGATTAATATGAAATGTAATACTCTGTCGCAAATGTAAAAGAGATTTTTATAGTAGTAAATGTAAGTTTTATTTTTACACACAGTAGTGTAAAAATTTGGAGCTAAAACATAGTAAATTTTTAGGAGAAGACAGAGTAAATGTTTTTTTTGTATGGAACTGGAAGTTCTTGGTGAATCCCTTTGTTAAGAGGAAGACCCTTTTGTAACAGGTTGTTTTATTAATGAATACATAGTGTTTCCATGTGTGTTGAAAACTCTGTCTGCTCAAGAAAAAATTTAGCTTCCCTGTGTTAAGATCCTGAGGAACAGAACATTGTTCTATGTTCAGTAGTTGTTTGGAATCATCAGAAATTCCCAACAATTTGAAGTGAGAAACTTCTAACCTCAGGGAAAAGAGTGGACACATCCCATTTCGTTCTTCTACTTCATTTTAATCCGTAGCGTGAGGAAGATCGTTCCATTTAGAAATTAGGATAGCCCCGAGGGTTGAGTCAGTGTATACGATGATTATTATATATATTCTAAATTAGAAAAAGAAAAGGGTAGACACATTTCCAAGTCATTTCCAATTTGTGATTTCTGATTTGAAGTCTACAATGATTATTAATATATATTCTGGTTTAGAAAAAACAAAGTAAACACATTTTAAGTCATTTCCAATTTTTTATTTTTGAAAAATTATTCTCTGTGCCCATCCTTTTGTCTTTCTCTTTTAAAAAGGAATTATAATATACAAAGGGATTTAATGCAACGGATTTGGAAAACTTATTCCATTTTCTTGTTAAATGAAATTTCTGGCCATGTTTTTGCCTTTTTTTTTCAAATAAGAACATGGTATAAAATTATATTGTGGTTAAGAGTTATTTCGTTATTTTTATTTTTAATTACATTTAATATAAAGAATTAAAATTAATGTAAAATTTTATTTAAAGTTTTTTATTTATTTTTAAACAAGGAGCATGGTTTAAAGTTGTATTTAGATTAATGAGATATTTCGTTATTTTTAATTATGTTCAAAATAAGGAATACAGAATGATAATTAATGGATATATTTCATGAATCAGTATAATAATTATGTTATATCTTTTAATATTTTATTTAGAAATAAATATTCAATTGGGATTATCTTACATGCTTCACTAGAACTATTATTATTGTTATTTTGATGAATAATGTTGTAATGACTTGATTTTGAAAAAGCACCTTTGAGCTAATATAGTTGTGGATTATATCTTGGAAGCTCATAGACAACCAATTTCTACTCTCTTTTTTTAATGTCTTATTATAAATAATCAATAAATAATTTACTTAGTATTTAAGGAAACTAAGATATGAATTAAAGTAAGTAAAGGTGTACTTTTACTTATATTAGATATGGACACCTCTCTCTCTCTCACACACACACAGAGATAAAAATCAGACTTGAATTGCAAAAGAAGGAGTTGCAGTTCGCAGGTGAGTACTACACCTGGAGACTGCACTCAAAACAAAGAAAACTCTCTCCATACACTCTACATACATAAAATGAGTAATTACATCATTAAGTACATTACTAGAGATCGGGAAGTTGCAACCAAACTCCTAAACTCTAGGAACAAATCCTAAACTAAGGAGATACATTACAACTTGTGTAACCATTTCTCCATTAATACAAAATAATATTAATTATTTTCAACTCCCCCCCTTAATGGAGAAAGGATTATCCTGAACTCCTAGCATCCCTCTAAACAATTCAAATATTACACACCCAAGAGGCTTAGTAAAAATATCATCCATGTTATCACAAGTTTTACAATATTCAATACATATCTCTTTTGACTGTTGTTTCTCTCGAACAAAATGAGCCCATACCTCCAATCCCAAGCAATAATGAAGATTTCCGAGATCTTTCATCTCAAACACTTGTGACATCTACTGTTTGATTTATTTGATCAGATTGTTAGCATTCCCTATTATGATCATATCATCTACATACAAAAAAATCAAAATAATTTGCCTCCGTTTATTAAACTTGGTATACAGATTTGGATCATTCAAGCTCCTATGAAAGCCATGCTGTACAAAAAATGAGTCATTTGTCTCATACCACGAATTGGGTACCTGTTTTAAACCATAAAGTGCCTTTTTCAATTTACACACAAGATGTTCCTGCCCCTTTATCACAAAACCTTCAGGCTATACTAAATAAATTTCTTCCTTCAAGTTACCATTCAGAAATGTAGACTTAACATCTAGCTGGTGTAGCTGCCATTTGTGTTTTGTTGCTAAGGAAATTAGCATTCTAATGGTGTTTAATTTTATTACAGGAGCAAAGGTGTCATCGAAATCTATTCCCTCTTGCTGTGAGTAAGCCTTTGCTACCAGTCTAGCTTTAAGTTTCTCTATACTCCCATCTGCATTTATTTTTGGTTTATACAACCATTTGCATCCTATGGGGGTTTTACCTTCATGCAATTCAACCAAATCCCAAGTATGGTTTCTGTTTATTGATTCTATTTCCTCATACATTGCAGCCCTCCATGCATCAAATTTACTTGCTTCCTCATAATTTGCAGGTTCTACAATGTTTAAAATCTTTGACATTAATGCATAGTCTTTCAATTTAGAAGGTAATCGAGTCTTCCTACTTGATCTCCTTGGTAGGGGACTTACCTCAAATCTGTCTATTTCAGCTTTTTCTGAGCTTATATAATTGATTACATTGCCTGTTACTTCTTCTTCTTGTTTCTACTCCTTCTCTTCATTTTCCTCACTGTTTTCTTCCATTAGCAATGGAATGTGCCAATCACTATTAGAGTCATCCTTTTTTTCTTCAACCTG